>WBZZ01001596.1:137500-165000 GCA_019918135.1 Paulinella micropora
TCCTGCCTACCCATACCCTACAGCAACTATATTACTTCCATGTCTACCCACACCTCATATATAATATAAGTATATGGGGCACACATGACAAAAACAAAAAAATTTAAACATCCACTCGTCAATATCCATAAGCGTATCATACGCTTACTACTGCAAGCAGCCCCGCGCTCCCATACCGCCCCTCTACTAAATAAACTAAAACTCCTAGACATCCATATTAACCTATGCATATACAGGGTATGCATCGAAACGCACCCATACATACACTCAACAAAAATAAAGCATCAACCAATGCATGATAATAAATACACTAGTACTAACACCGCGCATAACCACCACACTCGATACTCCAAGAAAAGAAAACTATATACAGACAGAAACGACCCGCACTTCACGCAAACCAATTCTATATATACAACAAATTACCCGACCATACTTTTCATATAACCAAACTAAGCCAATTCAAAAGAGAAACTTAAGCAATACTTATTAATTAATCAGGCTCGTAACGCCGGACTCGAAATATATTTATGACTACAACCCCAGAAACTGGTCACTGCCTCGGCCAGCGATTTGCTTTAGGCAATATAGCTGTTAGCAGTTACTTCATGAGTTATAATTGTACAATTATCTCTCTAAATAAAAGAATCCAATAATCAAAGAAGAAGAAGAAGAAGAAGAAGAAGAAGAAGAAGAAGGAGGAGGAGGAGGAGGAGGAGGAGGAGGAGGATGAGGAGGAGGATGAGGATGACGATGAGGAGGATGAGGATGAGGAGGAGGATGAGGAGGAGGTAGGAGGAAGAAGATAAGAAGAGGATGAAGAAGATGAAGATGAAGAAGAGAAGAAGAAGAAGAAGAAGAAGAAGAAGGAAGAAGAAAGAAGAAAGAAGAAAGAAGAAAGAAGAAAGAAGAAGAAGAAGAGGAAGAAGAAGAAGAAGAAGAAGGAAAGAAGAAGAAGAAGTAGAAGAAAGAGGAAAGAAGAAGAAGAAGAAGAAGAAGAAGAAGAAGAAGAAGAAGAAGATTTCCCTCGAAGCCCACGTGGCCTCCTACCCCTACTTTCGAGCGATGTCTGCTGCTGAAACCGCGCGAGGCAATGCGCGTATCCTTGACTCAGCGAAGCGGCGCCTTTGGGATGCACCGCAACGCTCTCACTAGTTTAGTGTTAGTTTTTCTTCTTCTTTTGTACATAGTCTCATGTTCCTATCTTTGTATATTTCCTTTTCTCTCCTCATTTCTTCCTTTTCCCCCTCACTTCTGTCCCCTTATCATATCTAGCTCTTTTTTCCTTTTTATTTTTCTAGTCTATATCCCTCCTTTTCTATTTTCTTTCTTTTCTCCATTTCTGTTCCTCATCGTATTTACCTTACATTTTCTCCTCACCCCCCATATCTTTTTGCTTTTTTCAGTTTCTATCTCCGAATCATATTTAGCTTACATTTTCTCCTCTCTCTCCCCTTATCTTTTTTCCTTTCTCATTTTCTGTCCCCGTATCATATCTAGCTTATAGTCCTTCATTTCCTTTATTTCTCCCCTTATATTTACTTTCGTTTTTCCCATTTCTGTTTCCTCATTCATGTCTAGTACTAGTTATTATATTAATATTAATTTTTGATACTAAGTTAGCTTCTCATAAATTAGTTCTGACTTTTCTCCTGTACAATGTTGCTTTTATTAAAGAAGAAGAAGAAGAAGAAGAAGAAGAAGAAGAAGAAGAAGAAGAAGAAGAAGAGACGAAGAAGAAGAGACGAAGAAGAAGAAGAAGAAGAAGAAGAAGAAGAAGAAGAAGAAGAAGGAGAAGAAGAAGAACAAGTTTTTTTTTTCTCCCCTTTCTTTCAACCAAATTAATGAAATACTAACTGAAGCGCACAGTTAAGATTTCATTCTAATTTGGATCTCCTTCTCTAACTCTCCGACCATGTACACATATCGTAACCATACATATGACATATTATTATTATTATTATTATTATTATTATTATTATTATTATTATTATTATTTACCATCTGGGCCCTGTCGCCAGTTCGATTCCAGTCGGTGCCACCAGTATTTTCATTGAACATACCGGTCCGTCTGGAAGTGTTGGAACTGCCCCTGCGGGGGTGTCATTAGAGCCTATCGTCAATTCTTCGTACTCCCCTGACGGGTGAGACGATGGAGGCGCATGTGCAGAAATGCATCAGCCATTGACAGAGAAGCACTATTATTATTATTATTATTATTATTATTATTATTATTATTATTATTATGGACACCGTGATAGCCCAGTGGTCAAGTTCTACCATCTGGGCCCTGTCTGCAAATCTGCACATGCGCCTCCATCGTCTCACCCGTGAGGGGAGTACGAAGAATTGACGATAGGCTCTAATGACACCCCCGCAAGGGCAGTTCCAACACTTCCAGACGGACCGGTATGTTCAATGAAATACTGGTGGCACCGACGGGAAATAATAATAATAATAATGCTATATCTGAGGCGTACTGATGCAGCTAATGGCATATCCTCAACGGACATAAGCCTCCAATACCCTTGTTCGAGGTCCTCCACCCCCCCGTGTCAGTCTCTCGCCTGATGATCGGGGCCACCGATGGAGCTCCTGAGGGCAAGACTGCACTAAGCCGAGGTTATTCCGCAGTCCCAGCAACCTCTTGCAAGACGTCACCGAATGTGCAAGTGGATACACCAAGCGCGGTTGCTAGAGCTGCCTCGAAACCCCACCCATAACAATCTGGTGTCTGCTGGGTCCTGGGCTATCAACCAGCATATGCGGAGTTTAAGATCTTTTACGCGCGCAACGACCCTCCTCCCCAGCATCTACCACCAAAGGGTTATGAGTTGGCGTCACAGTTTAACGCCTTGAGGCCATTGGGCTGGAACTCTGTTTAGCAAGTGTGACTAGGTTTTTTCATCGGGATTTCCCTCAAATATGTCACAGTCAACACTCCAAGGCAGATTTACTATTATTATTATTATTATTATTATTATTATTATTATTATTATTATTATTATTATTATTATTTAGGGAGTACATAGGCCATCGGTCCTTCCCATGGGCTGATTGGTATAAAGCTCCTAGAGTAATGTTCTATGCCGTCACTTCCTTTATTCCACCGATTGGTGTGGAGACTTTCCTTATGGAATGGAGGACTGGATGCACCTTTTGGCTCAGCAATTGGCAGGAGATACACTATTATTATTATTATTATTATTATTATTATTATTTGGACACCGTGATAGCCCAGTGGTCAAGTTCTACCATCTGGGCCCTGTCGCCAGTTCGATTCCCGTCGGTGCCACCAGTATTTTCATTGAACATACCGATCCGTCTGGACCAGTATTTTCATTGAACATACCGGCCCGTCTGGAAGTGTTGGAACTGCCCTTGCGGGGGTGTCATTAGAGCTTATCGTCAATTCTTCGTACTCCCCTCACGGGTGAGACGATGGAGGCGCATGTGCAGAAATGCATCAGCCATTGACAGAGAAGCACTATTATTATTATTATTATTATTATTATTATTATTATTATTATTATATGGACACCGTGATAGCCCAGTGGTCAAGTTCTACCATCTGGGCCCTGTCGCCAGTTCGATTCCCGTCGGTGCCACCAGTATTTTCATTGAACATACCGGTCTATTTCTGGACCAGTATTTTCATTGAACATACCGGCCCGTCTGGAAGTGTTGGAACTGCCCTTGCGGGGGTGTCATTAGAGCTTATCGTCAATTCTTCGTACTCCCCTCACGGGTGAGACGATGGAGGCGCATGTGCAGAAATGCATCAGCCATTGACAGAGAAGCACTATTATTATTATTATTATTATTATTATTATGGAGGGGTGCACAGTATGGCACCCCACGGGAAGAGGAGGTGGTTGGGCCTCTTCCCACTGGTTCGAGGCTATGTCGTTGTGTGGGCTCCGAGGCTATGTTGTTGTGTTGGTTCCGAGGCTATGTTGTTGTGTTGGTTCCGAGGCTCTGTTGTTGTGTGGGTTCCGAGGCTATGTCGATGTGGGTTCCGAGGCTATGTTGTTGTGTTGGTTCCGAGGCCATGTCGTTGTGTTGTTTTTTATAAGACATACACCACGTGGGATCAAAGGGGTATTTACATTCCGCGATCTAGGGGTGGTGACGGGTTTCGAGGCGTCCCAGATACTTACCACAAAACGTCCTCATGCGCTGGCAGACCGCATGAAATGTCTGCTACCCCTGTGAGTACCTCCATGCGGGACCTACCCAGTCTCGTGGAGCTCTCACGCGGGGAAGATCAATCATTTGTAGTTGATTTCCTGCAAGGTACCCGACACTGTGCGGGTAGTAGGGACTTCCTTTTGGGGCCTTCTATGCAGGATGGTTAGAGTCACTCTTCCCTCCCCAACATACTCACTGTAGTCCCTGTTGGGTCGAGGGATGGAGGCGCATGGCACTCGGGCTCAGCCATGACAGATCAATATATATTATTATTATTATTATTATTATTATTATTATTATTATTATTATTATGATTATTATTATTATATATTAGAACGTTTCTTTAATAATATTATTAATATAAGGGTCACCGTCTTAGTTAAATCAATGGCCTCGGGCTAACGATTTGTATGGGTGACCAGAGGTCACTTGTAAAAGTAACTTCATTAAACTAAAGGCAAAGGCAAAGAAGAAGAAGAAGACTGTCTTCCCATTTCTGTTTCGTCTATCATATCTAGTTTGTTTTTTATTTCTTTTCCTTCTCGCTCGATGTATAACTTAGTTCTGACTCTACTCTCTGTACAATTTCGCTTTCATAAAAGAAGAAGAAGAAGAAGAAGAAGAAGAAGAAGAAGAAGAAGAAGAAAATAAATACATTAGCACTAATACTGCACATAACCATCGCACCCGTTACGCTAAGAAAAGAAAAATATATGTAGACAGAAACGACCCGCACTTCACGCAAACTAATGCTAACATATTCAACAAATTACCCGAACATATTTTTCCATATAACCAAACTAAGCCAATTCAAAAAATAACTGTAGCAATACTTATTAATTAATCAGGCTCGCAACGCCGGACTCGAAATCTAAATATATTAATAACTACAACCCCAGACACTGGTCACTGCCTCGGCCAGCGATTTGCTTTAGGCAATAGCTGTTAGCAGTTACTCCATGAGTTATAATTGTACGATTATCTCTCTAAATAAAAAGAATCCAAGAATCCAAGAAGAAGAAGAAGAAGAAGAAGAAGAAGGAGGAGGAGAAGGAGAAGAAGAAGAAGAAGAAGAAGAAGAAGAAGAAGAAGAAGAAGGAGAAGAAGACCCACCGCACCCTTATTTGCTAAACTCAGACTTTTAACTACACCTAATATATATAAATATCGTGTATGTATGGAGACACACTCACACATCTATCCTACTTTCAGAACATTCCTCCCCCTCCACTATAACAACTTCAAACCAATCACTGCTGTACATAGTCACAACACAAGACGCTCAAAAAAACAACTCCTATATCGTGACTCAAACAGTGCTTACTATAGTAGCATTGCAGAGACTGTGTTTAGCAGGCTACCAGAAGCGCTCCAAAGGATCAAGGAAAAAGCTGAGTTCAAGGCCGCACTCCTGGACTATCTGCTCTGCGAACAGCAGATTGAATCTTAGCTTTCTCTCTCTCACTCTCTCTCTCTCTCTCTCTCTCTCTCTCTCTCTCTCTCTCTCTCTCTCAACCTCCCCCCAATATCCTGGAAATTTCTTATACCAATCATGACCAATGGTTGGTGGGATAGCAATAGCTAGCATAGCTAATTGTTAGCGCTGTAGATAACAGGACATTATTACCCTAATGAAAGAAACCCTAAACGGTTTGTTCACGTTTAATGTTTCTTAGTGGTCGTTGGGATCTCTATCGTTCCCTTTGTCCCTGCTCTTTTATCCATATCTTAACCACCTCTCTCTCTCTCTCTCTATATATATATATATATGATGATGATGATGATTATGATTATTATTATTATTATTATGATTATTATTATTATTATTACTATTATTCAGCCCAATGGCCTCAAGGCGTTAAACTGTGACGCCAACTCATAACCCTTTGGTGGTAGATGCTGGGGAGGAGGGTCGTTGCGCGCGTAAAAGATCTTAAACTCCGCATATGCTGGTTGATAGCCCAGGACCCAGCAGACACCAGATTGGTATGGGTGGGGTTTCGAGGCAGCTCTAGCAACCGCGCTTGGTGTATGCACTTGCAGATTCGGTGACGTCTTGCAAGAGGTTGCTGGGACTGCGGAATAACCTCGGCTTAGTGCAGTCTTGCCCTCAGGAGCTCCATCGGTGGCCCCGATCATCAGGCGAGAGACTGACACGGGGGGGTGGAGGACCTCGAACACTGGTATTGGAGGCTTATGTCCGTTGAGGATATGACATTAGCTGCATCAGTACGCCTCAGATATAGTAGTATTATTATTATTGTTATTATTATCATTATTATGGACACCGTGATAGCCCAGTGGTCAAGTTCTACCATCTGAGCCCTGTCGCCAGTTCGATTCCCGTCGGTGCCACCAGTATTTTCATTGAACATACCGGTCTATTTCTGGACCAGTATTTTCATTGAACATACCGGCCCGTCTGGAAGTGTTGGAACTGCCCTTGCGGGGGTGTCATTAGAGCTTATCGTCAATTCTTCGTACTCCCCTCACGGGTGAGACGATGGAGGCGCATGTGCAGAAATGCATCAGCCATTGACAGAGAGGCACTATTATCATTATTATTATTATTAGTATTATTAGGGAGTACATAGGCCATCGGTCCTTTCCATGGGCTGATTGGTATAAAGCTCCTAGAGTAATGTTCTATGCCGTCACTTCCTTTATTCCACCGATTGGTGTGGAGACTTTCCTTATGGAATGGAGGACTGGATGCACATGGCCTTTTGGCTCAGCAATTGGCAGGAGATACACTATTAGTATTATTATTATTATTATTATTATTATTATTATTATTATTATTATTATTATTATTATTATTATTACTTTAATATATTGCAACGTTACTTTAATAATTTTTAATATTAATATTATAAGGGTCACCGTCTTAGTTAAATCAATGGCCTTCGGGCTAACGATTTGTATGGATGACCAGAGGTCAGTTGCAAAAGTAACTTCATTAAATTAAAGGCAAAGGCAAAGAAGAAGAAGAAGAAGAAGAAGAAGAAGAAGAAGAAGAAGAAGAAGAAGAAGAAGAAGAAGAAGAAGAAGAAGAAGAAGAACCAGGTGTAATGAGATTGCGTGTTCGGTTTCAGTAGTAGTAGTAGTAGTAGTAGTAGTAGTAGTAGTAGTAGTAGTAGTAGTAGTAGTAGTAGGAGTAGTAGGAGTAGTAGCCTTATTTACCCAGCCTTCAAGGCTTTCCTTCCCCTTCACTACAACAATATCCGACCAATCACAGCTGTTCATAACTACAACACTAGGCGGTCATCAAAGAAACACATGTACAACGACTCAACGACGGGTCAATACAGCAGAGCAGCACAAGCACAATGGGATAAGCTGCCAGCGCACCTAAGAGATATCTCATACAAAGCAGAATTCAAAAAGGAACTCAAAGCATATCTCTTAAGGATGCAAGAATCCTGACACTGCCTACGGGCCTAAAGAGGGCGTTGGACACCTCATCATCAGATGATACCTGAGTGTGGGACAAGTTCAGCGTTGATCACATCCTAAGCCGGAGTGTGGTTGGCCAAACCCCCTTGGGGAGTCACCTCGTGTCTACCAGCTTTTGCGAGTGCCACCGTTATATATAGTACTGAGTGAGAATATAACACTTTCAACATATATTTATATATATATATATGTATATATATATATAGTACTGAGTGAGAATATAACTCTTTCAACATATATATACATATATAAATATTATATTATATTATATTATTATATATATTTCCGTTTTTTTTTCTTTTTCTCGTTCCTCACTGAACTAGAACTTTACTTTGACTTCATAAAAGATTAATCTAAAATATATATATATATATATATATATATATATATATATATATATATATATATACATACATACATATAACATATATATATACAATATTTGTTAATTCCATATATATTTATTATTATTGTTATTACTATTTCATTATTATTATATTATTATTATTATTATTATTATTATTATTTTATTTTAATATTTTTAATCTAAGTCATTTTATTTTAATACTTTAATTTTTTAATAATTTCTCATTATCTTTAATAACTTGAGACGTAGGTCACCATCTAGTTAAATCAATAGCTCTTGAGCTTCGATTTGTATGGATCGACCAGAGGTTAAATTGTTAACTTCATTAAACCGAAGGCCTAGGCCTAGTAGTAGTGGTAGTGGTAGCAGTAGTAGTAGTAGTAGTAGTAGTAGTAGTAGTAGTAGTAGTAGTAGCAGTAGTAGTAGTAGTAGTAGTAGCAGTAGCAGTAGTAGTAGTATAGTATAGGTCTTGAGATAACGATTTGTATGGATGACCAGAGTTTAAATTTCTTAACCTTCATTAAATCGAAGGCCTAGGCCTTAGTTCATGGTCATCTGAGAATTGAAAAGAAAAGTAGAAAGAAGAAAGTGGTGGTAGGTGTTGCCACCACTTTTCCCCAAGCAGAATAACTGGGAAACTCTCCACCTTCCGTCCTAACTTAATTCCTTTCCCCCTCTTCCACAAGGTGGCTGACGTAGACATGAGTGATGTAGAGGACGGTGAAGTGAGGGAGGAATCTCCCGCGATTCGTCGCAGCCGAGAAAGGAGCAAGTCTCCCCGCCGAAGTCGTGAAAGGAGCAAAAGTAAGTCTGCGTCGCGCCGTAAAGAACGCCGTGACGTGAGAGAGATAGGGATAGAGATAGAGAAAGAAGAGACAAGGAGAAGGACAAGGCAAACAGGACTTTGGATAGGGACAGAAGGGATCGCGACCGTGACCGCGATCGTGATCGCGATAAGGAGCGATCGAAGCGAAGGGAAGACGGTCGCAAACGAGAACGGAGCAGAAGTAGGGAAAGAGACCGTCGCAGTACCGATCGATTAGGTAAGCGTAGTCGGAAGGAGGAGGATGGCAAAATGGAGGACTGGAAAGTGACAGTGAAACCAAGCAACGGTCAGAATGGAGATGCGCCGGCCACAGCAGGGGAGGACCAAACCGATGCGGTTTTGATTAGGCAGATGAAGGAAATAGAAGAGAAAGAGAAAAGACCGGTCGAAACAGCAGAAGATCGTCGGAAACGAAGATTAGCGATATTAGCCAAGCACAAAAAAGAGAATGCTAGCTCAGAAACCAAAGCAGAACCAAGACAGGAAGCGAATGAAGAAAAAAACCTAACAGAAAAGGTGATACTTTCGAAGAACATCGAATCCAAACAGTCAACGGAGACGGACGGGACGGGTGAAACCAAGTTATCTAAACCAGTACCAGAACCAGTTCCAGAACCAACAGAAGCCTTTGACATGTTTGGGGACAATATCTCTGTTCTCGAGTCACAAACGGGAACAGGAGCTGCGGCCACTCAAGTCGACAACTGGACCGACAACGAGGGCTACTACAAATTCCGGCTGGGTGACATTCTGAACGAACGTTACCAGGTGTATGCGAACCAAGGCCGAGGGGTTTTTTCAACCGTGCTACGTGTCAGAGATACATTATTTGGCAACAGGGAGTTGGTTGTGAAAGTAATCCGGGACAAAGACGTGATGCGTAAAGCAGGCCAGCGCGAGTTAGAGTTTCTCAAGATCCTTGCCAAGAATGACCCAGAGGGCAAGAAACACTGTGTCAAGCTTTACTCCTCATTTGAGCATCGCCAGCATCTCTGTCTGGTGTTTGAGCCCATGTCTGGAAATCTTCGTGAGGTAATCATTCATCACGTGAATCTCGCCTAACATACACACGAATACTGGATGTGTTCTGTTTTAGTTGCTTCGAAAGTATGGTGGAGTAGGCCTTCACATAGCTGCTATTCGCAGCTTTGCCAAGCAATTGTTCACTGCGCTGCGACACCTCAAGAAGTGTGGTATTCTGCACGCTGACATCAAGCCTGACAATATCTTAGCGAACGAGGGCGGAAATGTCATCAAGATTTGTGACCTTGGCTCTGCCATCAAGATTGGCAAACCAGAGATAACTCCCTTGCTCGTCAGTCGTTTCTACCGCCCTCCTGAAATCAGTACGTTATTCCCTCCCTTTTTGTCTTGTGCATGAAAACAGCGTGTTGTGTTTTGAGAAAAGATGTTGTTTATTGCTGGTTGTGTCGTCGTCGTCGTCCTCGTTGTCATCGTCGTCGTCGTCCTCGTTGTCGTCGTCGTCGTCGTCGATGTTGTTGTTGTTGTTGGTGGTGGTGGTGGTGATGGTTGTAAATATCAAGGTAAGCATCCTATCACCTCGTTTCTCTTTACGAACAAGCCGAATGCAGAGAACAGAAAAGGTGCCTTAATTCGTTCAAGGGTCACTCGTTGAAGCTTTCTCATGGTATTTCACTGGTGCATTCGGCAAATTTACATAGGCATCCAGTTGTGTTTATCTGAATCTTTCTTTGTTGAGTTCTCAAGTCTGTTTATCTGAATCTTCCTTTGATTAGTTCTTAAGTCAGCAAAGAGAAAATGTGCATCTATTTCTATGGGTTCAATTTCTTCAATAAGTACTGGGCGCATACTTGCTATTGCTGATATAATTTCATTAGTATATTTCTATTAATATCATGTATGGACCTTTTCCAATGCTATGCTCAATGCTGTGTGCGCGTTGTGTACTAACAGCCTCACACCACATACCCAAGTATACATACCAAAATGCACCATAGGATGGTTTGGCTTTGCTCTAGTGACCTGAGATGTGCGGATAAGATATGAAGTGTGTTTACACCCACACACATCCGAGTTGCAACTTCGTCCTCAAGGGTAAGCAGTGGCTCTTGCACCTCCTTGCAGGAGTGAGGGCTATTGCGGCCTGAAAATGACACCTACCTACCTACCTACCTACCTACCTACGTACCTACATCCATCCATCTCATGGAGGTGAAACTGTGCATGTATCCTACATGTATGACTGATGTATGTCCCTTTTAAAGGGAGAGAGGGTGCGTGTGTAAATTTTTATGAAAATCATGTTATATCACCCACAATCCCTCTGTATTAGTGCTTGGGCTTCGATACAACGAAATGGTCGATATGTGGTCGGTTGGATGCGTTCTGTACGAAATGTACACAGGTCATCACATTCATGGCTTGCACAGCTTCAGATGTTTTCTTTTTTCAGGAAAAATCTTGTTCAATGGAGAAGACAACAATGCCATGCTGAAGGAATTCCAACAGATCAGTGGATGCTTCCCAAAAAAGACGATTAGGAAAGGAGCCTTCTGGCAGGAACATTTTGATGAAGATATGTGTTTTAAGGAAGTTCAAGTGGATAGCCTGACCAAGCAGGTCAAGCTTTTGTGCCTATTGTGTTTTCATCTCTGCAAGTGCTTAGTCAAGTCTACGCAAGTACGATTTCCCAAACTCATGTTCTGTTCTCCTTTTTTTATCTGCTACATTATGATCGCTTGCAGTCACCCTGTTGTAATCGGTCAATATGTCTTGCGTAGGAAATCATCAAGAAGGTGCGTTACACCATGAAGCCGGAGAAGGACATTGTGGCGCAACTTCTGGCAGCTTCCAAAGGCACCAAGCTATCGGACTCGGAAAAGAAGAAGGTTTTGCAGTTCGGCGATCTGCTGAAGCAAATTTTCACTCTTGATCACACACGACGCTTGTCTGTGGAGAAGGCCCTGCACCACCCTTTTGTCAGGGAAGATTGAGAGCACTCAGGTCAGGACTTGGCTAGCTCCACTCGATATCAACATTGTTGATCTTTCATGTAGGGCTTTCTCTGTCTTTGCATACGCATGTTGCATACATATGTTGGTGGTTGTCTCATTCGGTAAACAGCGGGCAGAAACAAGCACCAGTTTCATCGTTCATCCTCAAACATCAACCAGCTCATATCTTTCATAATCTATCTTCAAGTTTTGTACTCAAATCTTCTTCGGTTTGCGTTGGCGGTGGATGTTCCAGACCTCATAACCAGGTGGCGCTTTGGGATCTGCGAAGTAGAGCCGATCGCATAAATGAGTTGCGTCTTCTGCTTCAGCTTGACACAGCCAAATTATTTACTTGGGGGAAGACAACCCTTTTCGATGACGATCTTTGTAAGCTAAGTTTGTAGACCTTTGTAACCTATTGTAAGGATTTGTAGAATGGACACAAAATCTGACTGCGATCCTCGCGCTTAATTCGTTCAAGTCAGTATCAGGATGTTTGCAAAAGCAACACATGAAGCTGCCGCTTGGTTTGCTCCGTTCGACACTGTGTGCACTCTGACTCAATCGGAGCCATAGTTTGCTTGACGACCTGTATTAACAACAAAGTGAAAATGCAAGTAACATAAATTTCAAACTAGGCCATGCACATCCCGATTCCATTTCAGGCTGGTCCAGAACTGGCTGACAGAGGCTGGAACAAGATTCTCTTGCGCGACTGTGCGTTTTGTATGGTTCGGTAAGTAGTAACTTTTATACTTTATTTTGACCTTCGCTTTAATCAGTACATGAGTCTCATGTGGTTGTGGAAACGTTCGATTATGGAGTCAAGGACAACTTTAGTTAGACTGTCAGACTACTAAGTATGTATGACTTGTTAAACTCAGCTTCAGCCTCTGTTCGGGAATCAAAGCCTCAATTATTTCGGTAAACTTCAGTTTCCGTCGGTAAATGAATCCAAGTGGATGGGATCTATCCCCAGATCGTGTGGAGGTTCAACACGAAGTGTTTAATATGTATTGTATTATTAAAAGTATTTGCTTAACATGTAATATATTATATATATACATATATAAAAATATATATACATATATATATTCCTTAACCGGGCGAGCGCCACATTTATGGATAATTTCCACAAATGTAGCAGTGTTTTTCAAGCTGAATAAAATCATTTCTCAACGTAATATTAATATTATTAGTAATACTGAAATAAGCTGGATATTAATATTTCAAGACATGTATCAGACTGATCACTTTAACGAGTGACAGGCGAAAACCACTACCGTTGACATTTTACTGTTTTTGACCGGCCCGTTAAATTCTCCTCTGCACTACGTTTCGAGTTCATTAACTAGTTTCCGATTTCGTCCAGGTAACTTTAAACGATTTAACTATAATCAAAGTTTTATTATGTCGGCCCACCAGGTATCATAGTATAATGGCAATACTTCAACTACCGTTCCGGTCTGCAGGTTATCCTTGGCCCACGGTCTGCCAGTGGAGATTACGGAATCTCTATTTTAGGTATTCCTCAGTCTTCATATGATAGAACTTGACAGTTATTATCTGTTATTAAATATCCTATTATCGTAACAATCTGGAGTCGCTACTACTGAATAAACTTGAATACACTGTACGTTGGGAGAAAACACTCGCGACTTCTGCAAACGGTGACCGGAACTCGGGGCGTCCCCCTCCTACCGGCTAACTGCTTCCCACGTACTGAAAGAATTTAGCAATACTGAACAATTCCCTCCAGTCCAACTGACTACGTCACACAAAAGATGTACCTCCAGAAAAGATGATGACACACGAAACTGCCTGATATGTGCAATAATGATAATGGTAAAAAGCTAGTGCCACCAGTATTAGTACCAGAAAAGGTACTCTAAATGACTGTATTAATAACTAATAATACTACTAACCGTAACGAATAAGGCTAACGTACCAAATAGCAATACGGATGTAGTTGAGGAGGAAGGGTCTAATTAATTGTCCAATGCTCCCCCTTAATTAGACTCCCTTACTAGTCAGTGTCCACAATGCAACGCGCAACTAATAACTATGTTACGCAAATAAGCCAAGCGCAAAGTGAGCTACCCTACGTCTCCTGTGGAGTTCGGCAATATAGCTACACTGTTAACAACTGAAGCGCAATCAGCACAACCGTGCACAATATATATGACTAACAATGCAAGCAAAGGCGCTAGCCTACGTCTCCACAGCTTGTGGAGTTCGGCAATCTAGTCGCCTAATTACTAAAATCTACCCCCTTGCAATCGGGTACCAATCCAAGGTTCTACTCTATCCAGAGTTCTACCCTATCCAGAGTCCTATCCAGAGTCCACGTGTTGAAAGTCCCAATGTTGAAGGAAGTCCCACTGCGCGCGCGCGCGCGCCCCGCCGCAGACGAAGCTAGTCGCTCGCCACCTGCCGCACCAGTCGGAGGTAGGGCTCCCCACGCGACGGCTTGGTGTTGACGTCGGCCACATTCTCCGCTGACGCCACCTTCTCGTTGACGACTAGACCCGCGTCCACCTTCTGGTTGACGATGGCGCAGCGCAGATCCACGTGCCCGAGCTTCCTAGAAAACACATTTGTATCTGCGAGGTCCAGGGCGCCTTGGTTGTCGCCGTACAGGATGGGGGGCTGCCCCCACCCGTACGGCCCCAGCGCGTCTGCGACCCGTCCCCCAGCCATGCCCTGCACAAAGTTAGATATTTTATCCTGGCCGTGGTATGCCTCCTCGCGTAGACTTCCGCCTCGCAGGAGGACGCCTCCGGCGCGGCCGGCACCAGACACTTGCCATCCGCCACCTTCTCCAGCTCGCCGCACCCGGTCGCGGTCGCCACCAGCTCGTCCTGTGTCGCGCTCGCCTTTGCCTCCACTCGCGCTCTCAGGGTCGCATCACTGGGCAGGGCCACGGACACGTTCCGCTTAAGGCAGAATGGTAGCACCGAGCCACCAAGAAAGAAATGAAACTCCGCTAGGCGGGCACGGCGAGCTTCGGCTGTACCCTTCCAACTTGAGTCCGCCCAGAACATCAAGTGGGTGCCGTTCGCCTTGGCGGAACGAATGCCTTAGATCGGGTACCATTAAGGTACCGATCGACCTGTTCTGCTTGCTGATAATTGAACAACTCAGGCTTGGATGCGTGGGTGGCCACTTCCCATAATGGGCCCAAAACCTCGTGCCGAGTGATGCGTGTCCATAAGAGGACACCTATGATGTGCTGCGGCGAGAACTGCTCTAGCACTAATTGCTTCCTGGCTCGTACCCCCGGCATCAACCACGGCGAATCGGCTGTAGCTAAAGCGGTGCACTGGAGCTTCTCAACTGCCTCTTTGATGAAATCTTCCTTCGAGATCTTGATCGTACGGCCTAGTTGACATTTTGCCGTACGGTGAAAAGCCAAGTCATGCGTGGCCATGGTGCGAAGCGACTTTCACTGAACTTGTAGAACAGAAAGTACACATTTACTCTATATGTGCCGACACGCCAGCTATGTGTGACATTATGTGTCATATCGGCCCCAAAAGTGTACGAGGCTGCCCTTACAGCTGGTGCAGAGGAAAGCAAATAGATGGAGATAAGAAACGTGTTAGTTGACTCGTTGACGAAACTCCGTGTAGGAGAAAAACAACAGATAAGTATGAGCTGTATGGCAATGCAGCTGACGCGCGTGGGGAAGAAATAAACGGATTTACAGGGAAAAGTCCCCTGCTTTTGTTAGAACGTTCCTGTTTACGAAGATGTGATGCAGATTTCGCGCATAGCATTGGTTATGGTATTGTTTTGGGTTATATGTTGCCCTTGTTCAAAGGGAAAATAGTTATATCGATTCCACCTTTTAAAGAATGTAAAAATAAACCCAGAACACAAGCAGAGATAAGAAAGGAAGAAGAGAGACAAGAAAAGTATGAGATAAAGCAATCAAATTAAGGTACAATGCTCAAAATAATCTGTTCAATATAAAACAAGAACGTTGGAAGGCAATGGATGAGAGCTGGTTAAGGTTTTGTGCAGACTCTGGTTATTCAACAACTGCTGTGCCTTTTGGTGATCCCAAGTCGAATAGCACCAAAAGTCGCATGACTATGCACGAGTGCATAAAGTACTCAGTTAATTGCTACAGCGATGCGAAAAATATAGGTATCATACCACTCTCATACCCCTGCCATACCCCTGCCATACCCTTACATACCCCTCTCATACCCCTGATTTTCTTTGATGGTTTGCAGGCGGATTGACAGGTGGAGCTTATGACACATGAGCAGCGTTGTGTGAGCTTTTTGGTGCTATGGATCCTGACAGTAAGTTCGGTAGTGAAGGCTCCAGAATCATAACAGGTCAGTATATAGAGGAGTTGGTGAAGGAAAGAGATGTACGCAGACGAGTACTAGCTAACTTACCTCCAACTGATCATGCTTATGTTTTCCATGCAGTTGAGCATATCATTGCAACTATGAAAGAGATAGGTAGCCTACGGAATATATGGACTATGCCTGGCGAACGCACTATGGGAGGGCAGGCGCGGCAGATACATAGCAAATCTAATCCTACCGCTAATCTAGCTGCAGTCGTATCTCTAAACGCGAACTCAAGAGCACAAGCATTGTTTGTGCAGCTTGGTAACGACTTTCTAGATAGGATGGAAAGTGTTACAAATCTTTCCAAAGCTGTTAAAAAATTAAATAACTATGATATAATTATAATTTAATATTAATATTAATATTATTAATAAATTACTTGAATTGAAGTTATAAGTATTATCATACCGGCCCCTCTCATACCACTCACAAACCCCTCCGACATCATTATTATTGTATTATATATTTACGCAAGCACTGTTTTAATAGAATACTTGCCAGGTGACTCGTTATTAATATATTATTATTATTATTAATTATGGACACCGTGATAGCCCAGTGGTCAAGTTCTACCATCTGGGCCCTGTCGCCAGTTCGATTCCCGTCGGTGCCACCAGTATTTTCATTGAACATACCGCTCCGTCTGGACCAGTATTTTCATTGAACATACCGGCCCGTCTGGAAGTGTTGGAACTGCCCTTGCGGGGGTGTCATTAGAGCTTATCGTCAATTCTTCGTACTCCCCTCACGGGTGAGACGATGGAGGCGCATGTGCAGAAATGCATCAGCCATTGACAGAGAAGCACTATTATTCTAGTATTATTATTATTCAAGTATTATTATTATTATTATTATTATTATTATTATTATCATTATTATTATTAAATATCATACTTAGGCTTATTATTATTATTATCATTATTATTATTATTATGGACACCGTGATAGCTCAGTGGTCAAGTTCTACCATCTGGGCCCTGTCGCCAGTTCGATTCCCGTCGGTGCCACCAGTATTTTCATTGAACATACCGGTCCGTCTGGAAGTGTTGGAACTGCCCTTGCGGGGGTGTCATTAGAGCCTATCGTCAATTCTTCGTACTCCCCTTACGGGTGAGACGATGGAGGCGCATGTGCAGAAATGCATCAGCCATTGACAGAGAAGCACTATTATTATTATTATTATTATTATTATTATTATTATTATTATTGACACCGTGATAGCCCAGTGGTCAAGTTCTACCATCTGGGCCCTGTCGCCAGTTCGATTCCCGTCGGTGCCACCAGTATTTTCATTGAACATACCGGTCTATTTCTGGACCAGTATTTTCATTGAACATACCGGCCCGTCTGGAAGTGTTGGAACTGCCCTTGCGGGGGTGTCATTAGAGCTTATCGTCAATTCTTCGTACTCCCCTCACGGGTGAGACGATGGAGGCGCATGTGCAGAAATGCATCAGCCATTGACAGAGAGGCACTATTATTATTATTATTATTATTATTATTATTATTATTATTATTATTGACACCGTGATAGCCCAGTGGTCAAGTTCTACCATCTGGGCCCTGTCGCCAGTTCGATTCCCGTCGGTGCCACCAGTATTTTCATTGAACATACCGGTCTATTTCTGGACCAGTATTTTCATTGAACATACCGGCCCGTCTGGAAGTGTTGGAACTGCCCTTGCGGGGGTGTCATTAGAGCTTATCGTCAATTCTTCGTACTCCCCTCACGGGCGAGACGATGGAGGCGCATGTGCAGAAATGCATCAGCCATTGACAGAGAAGCACTATTATTATTATTATTATTATTATTATTATTATTATTATTATCATAAGTTATTGTTATTATTATTATTAAGAACTTGGAAGCCGGGCAATGGATGAGAGCTGGTTAAGTGAATAAAGTACTGAGTTAATTGCTACAGCGATGCGAAAGATATAGGTATCATACCCTCTCATACCCCTGCTATACCCCTCCCATACCCCTCTCATACCCCTGCCATACCCTCCCATACCCCTCTCATACCCCTAATTTTCTTTGATGGTGAATACTTGCCACTCGTTATTCTAGTAATAGAATACTTGCCGGCACTCGTTATTAATATTTATTATTATTATTATTATTATTATTATTATTATTATTATTATTATTATCATGCTTATTATTATCATACTTCTGGAGGGGTGCACAAGATGGCACTCCATGGGAAGAGGAGGTGGTTGGGCCTCTCCCCACGAAGGTGACCGCTTGGGGAGGGCGGTCACCGGGATATGCGCAACTCTCAACTGGGCATTTACTCGGTAGGGGTTCGGCCAGGCAGGTTGTGGGGTTGTCTGTTGGATTGTTGGTTGGCTCGTTTTTCTTGGCTGTTGGTTTGGGTCTGGTTTCCTGGTTAGCCCATTTTCGCCGAATTTCCTGCCGAGTAAATGCCTGGGGGCTTCCAGTTCCGGTTTGGTGATCTTGTTGAGGTGAGCATTCGGAGGAAACAGTACCGAGATGGGTTGAAGATAGGATTCACATTGAGCCGAGATGGGGCTGAGTTGACCTGTTCCAACTCGGCTCCATTTCGGCTTCATGTTAATCCTATCTTCATCCTATTTGGGTTTTGTCTCCTCCCTATCTTCGCTTCTTCGGGGTTGCCTAACTGGAGCACATGATGAGCGCACGTTGGAGAGGGGCTTCAGTCGGTCCCAATGCCTTGCCAGTGCCTTGCTGCGTTGCCGTGCCTTGCCCCATGCATTCACACCCTCCACCGTTGCATTTCTAACTGAGCAGCTTCGGCTGGGATTACTATACTTGTCTGTAAGACCCTATAGGTACCGCTAGGTTCGCGCCTTCTATACCCACGTGGGGGAAGGAGTTTCAGCGGCACGCCGTCCGATCTGGCTCCACTCGGGGACACCCGTACCTCATGATGTGTATTGTTAGGAGCAGCTGAAAGTCCATAAGGCATGAGAGTAGAGGCGTTGGCGATGCGATGGAGAGTGTGTGTAGTGCGTGAGGCAGGTTCTGGCGACGCTGGGGGTGCTGGCGGGCGCCGAAGGGCACGAAGCGACGCGGCAGCGTCCAGTGACACCGGCGGAAATGCGTGTAGTGTGTGTTGCAGATACCGCCGATGCTATTTGCATGGACGGGCGCTTTCCTCGGCGTAAAGAGGCGCGGCGGTGATGGCCAGCGACATTGGCCGTCTACTACTCTCAATGGATTACAAATACGCGAAGCACGGAGCTACCACTGTGGCCCTTATGGGACAAGGTAGAATCGCCGAAGACCTGGACAATCCCCGTGGGAATGCCTCTTCGACGGGCTCTGGCCCGATGTCCCAGGATGGGAGGATGAGGGCTCGCGTATATGACGGAATTCCTGAACCACGTGGAGAGGCTATCTTAGCTGCGCCTCATCCTTCCTCCCCAAACCTGGCACACGGGTCGGCGCTTCAACATAAGGCGAGCGGCGCTATATGGCAGATGGCACCGCCGCCTCGACGGTACCGGCGGGTAGATCGGTACGACAAGGACGGGCGTAATCTGATTGTCTGGGGGCTCTCAGAACGCGCCAATCTACAGGAGATCGCCTCCAAAATGAGCGGTCTTGGTCTGGTGGTCCCGGTAATGGAGTGGCAAGGCCAGCGAATGTTTCGTCACCTGGAGCTGGTCTACGAGGACGATGACAGCAGGCAGACGGCGTTGCAGCAACTCAAACATCTCAAATTCTTCGGCAGAGGGGTCAATGTGGCCCTTGGGCGCAGGTTCAGGGACAGGGAACGTGTCCGAAGGCTTATTCGCATCCATCTGCGTGGGGAAGCGGCGGTCCGGAAGGAGGAAGCTGCGACGGGATATCGCGTCTTGCCTCTGCATGAAGAATGTGTCGATGATATGCAGGTGGTGTCTTCGGAATTGGCTGCCGATGCACCTAAGTGTGTGTCTGAGTGTGCTGATGTGCATGTGGTGCCCCTGCATTCGGCGGCCAGTGCAGTGGGGGACCAACCTGCGCAAGCACCTGCAGAGGGGGGCAGCACGAGGGCGGAAGCCAAGCGCGGCCGTCGGGTCCGGAAACGAGCCAAGAAGCACCGCTCCAAGCAGTTCGATACCGGCTTCAAGCTACTCGTCGCGAGTCACAACTGGCAGGGTAAAACGGGATACGACAACGTAGGCACGGCGGAATGGACATCATTCTACAAGCACGAGGGCTGGCTAGTCATCGGGGCTCAGGAGCACCGCATGGGCAAGAAGCAACTTTCCAAATGCAGCCTGGATGGATTCCGGATTTTTGGAAAACCTGCGGAGGTCAGCGAGAAAAATCGCTGCAAGGGTGGGGTTCTATTCGCGGTGGCTAACTTCCTTGGTCCGTATTGCAACCTGGTGTCAGCCCCCGTCGACCACCGGCAGCAAGTGTGGCTGCGTATCGCCTCGGGTGTTACCGGCGCTCACGATATCTATGTGGGCAACGGCTACTTTCCCCAGGAAACGCAGGAAGAAGAGTCGTCAGAGGCGTATGCGGCCTGGCAGGCAGCTATAGCTTTTTTTGGAGCCAAAGGTCTTGTGGTCACGGTGGCGGATGCCAACGCGAAGCTCGGGCCGGCATGCAGCCGAAAAGAGGAGGGCATCGTCGGTCAGCACGGGGAGGTCGATCATAAGGGAGCACCGGTACGTTCGGAGAACGGCAAGAGACTCGCGGCTGTCCTCGTCGCTACGGGCCTGCGAAATCTGAGCGGCTTCTCGTGCCCAGTGGAAGGGTCCTACTGGTGGTCCCGGCGTGAGCAGCGCGGCATGGGCACAGGCAAGCACCTCCTCGATTACATCTGCGCGTCGCCTGGCTTGGCATCTGGAGCAAAGTTCGGAGTATGCGAAGATGATCTTGATACGGACCACAAGGCAGTATGGGCCGAACTGACGTGGAGCGGCCAGCGCCGGCCAAAGCGGGCTGCGAAACCTTACAGGTCCTTTCGTGTTGATAAGCTTATTGGTGCTGGTGTCTCGGGTAATGATCACGCTGCGAAGCAAGCGCTGGATTATCTACGCGACAAGTTCGATGACGTATTCCAGCATTGCCTACAGAAGCTTGGAGTACATCAGCTGCCTGAGCTTGACCTATCGGGTGGTGCCGACAGCCAACGGGTGGTAGATGACGTCACCGAGCGAGTGGCGCAGTCCTTCCGAATGGCGGCGCACCGGGTCCTTGGCTCCAGATGTATACGACCCCGTTTCACCAACAATTGGTTCGACGGGGAGCTAAAGGAGCTCATTCAGCAGCGCCGGGAGGCCTACGCAGCATACAGGAGGGATGAATCGAATGCGGAAGCCCGTCTGAATTGGCTACGGCTCCGCAAGGAAATTCGGAAGGCAACTCGGGCCAAGAAGTCCGCCTCCTTCAAGCAAGTGCAGGAAGAAGCGGTCAAATGTCAACGCGAGCAATCCTCAAAGCGCTTTTGGCTACTCGCGAAGCGGCTTGGCGGGGCACGCAGAACGAAGGTCTCAGCGCCGGTGCAAAGGGAGGATGGCTCACTGGCGTGTACGCTGCCGGAAAAGGTCGCTCGGTGGGAGGAATTTCGGAAAAATTCGGTGAAGCCACGGGAAAATCCGGCAAGTGCGGCTGTTGTGGTGGAGTGCTGTGCAGAAGCAGGCTCGTTGGAGTGGGAGGAAGCCGAAGCTAAGCGGCAGTTCCACTGGAACGATCGCTTCAGAGATGAGGTGGCCCGGGCTATGAAGGAGCACGAAGTAGGTGAAGACACTTGCGAAGAGCTGGACAAGCCGTTCACGCAAGAGGAGGTCCTTGCAAGGCAACGTGCCCTGAATAACCACAAAGCTTGTGGCGAGGACAAAGTGAAGAACGAGATGCTCAAGTATGGCGGCGCCTACATCAATGGCTACTTAACGCAGTACTTCAACTGGATTCGAGAAGCCGAGAGGACTCCAAAAGCTTGGGGCAAGGGAATCATCGTCAATATCCCCAAGGGTGGGGATCCTACGGATCCTGACAACTGGAGGGACATCTCGATTATTAGTTGCCTTGGTAAGCTGTATCTGTCCTTATTAGCTACTCGTCTAACGCTCTTCGTGGATGGCCCGGATAAGCTACGTCCAGAGCAGGGAGGCTTCCGCCCGGGGCGTCGCACTACGGATCAGGTCTTTACCCTTTGGCAGAGGTTGAAGGGGCGTCAGCAGCAGAAGCGGGAGTCGTATGTCCTGTTCGTAGATCTACGCAAGGCTTTCCCGTCTGTTTGGAGAGATGGTCTATTTGAGAGGCTCTGGAAGCTGGGTGTAAGGGGCAAGTTCTGGCGCACGCTACGCAGGTGCTACGAGCAGACTTCGTCGCAAGTGCTAGTTGATGGAGCACTCACCCCCGAAGTACTGGAGGGTGTAGGCGTCCAACAGGGGTCCCCTCTCTCTCCCACACTCTTCAACGTCTTTATGGATGAGCTGTGTGATCGGCTGGCGAGTGCCCTCAAGATCACGGATGTGAAGCGGCTGAACGACATCAAGGCACTTCTATACGCGGACGACGTGGCCCTCATCGCTCACAGTCGCACCGAGCTCCAGAAGATGGTCAATGTTGTGGCCAAGTTCGCGGAAGATTACCGGCTGGAAGTCAACTTGAAGCCCGGCAAGACGTAAATCATGCCCATTTACACGTCGAGCAAGGCGAAACGACCAAGTATCAGGGAGCGAGGTGAGCCCGTGGTGTGGTTTCGCGGCCAGAAGCTTTGTGTCACCAGTCAGTACAAGTACCTGGGAGTGGTTATCACCGACGACCTGAAGTGGAAGGAGCAGGCCCTGCGGGCTACGCGTGTCACTGAAGTCGCCACCGCAGGTTGGTACTCTTTGTGGTGTGCATGTGAGATACAAGCTAGGTATCGTCTCATGTGCTGGAATCAACTTGTGGGGGCCAAGCTGAAGTACGCCTTCGATGTCTGGCGTGCCCCCGTATCGCAGCTCACCAAGCTGGAGGCAGCAATGCTGCGCCCCATGAGGATGATTCTCGGCATCAGCCCTAAGACAAGCAAGTGGATTACACTCTTTCTGGCGCGCTCTTTGAGTGCGGAGCGTTTGCGGCGGGCGGCGCAACTGAAGTTCTATGGACGGCTGCGTGTTCTACCGGAGAAGCGATTTCCTGTCATCGCATCTCAAGTCAAATCCGACTGGACTGCGGAGGCCGAAGGCGCTATCAGGGACTCAATGGATCTACAACAAGGGCTTCAGGAGCTCCTAAATAGCTCAGAGAAGGACCTCGAGGGTTGGTGTTCGACTGTGGACAAGTGGGCCCTTCAGCAGGACGTCAAGATGGTGCAGCAACTGATGTGGGACAAGCGAGAGGCAGGCAGCGATCTTACTGATGGCCTGCGAGTCATCCTAAGACAAGTCTTTGGAACTAAGGAGTTCCCAAGATGGGTAGCCCTTGATGATGCGCATTATAATCTGCTTCGGAGAAGGTTGCTCAGCTGCAACAACCGCCTTCGGTTGTACCGCAGCAAGTTGGTCAGTGGCATGTCCCCTCGCTGCTTCTGTTGTCATGATGATGTCAATGAGTCCCTTGCGCACTTCTTATGGGATTGCCCCATGCATGAGGGGAGACGTAAGCAGCTGTTGCTGAGTATGCAGAGGCTCGGTGGCATGGCTGTGGGGGGTGCTGAGGGGGATGGAGGGAGTGAGGAGGGTGGTGAGGTCGTAGGTGGTGAGGTTGTGGTGGAGGATGTGTTGCTTGGGCGGGAGCGGGAGGGCTCTGTGCGGCAGGGTTGGGATGATATGTCGCCTGTGGATCAATCACGATTGTTTTGTAAGTTTTTTCAGGGGAAGTCGCGCTTCCGCAGTAACTTTAGGCTTGCTGCGTTGTTAGGGGTTACAGCGTTGCGTCCCCCTCCAAAGTTGGATGTGTTGTTTGGATCATATGTGTCTGAGTGTTGGTCTGCTAGGGAGGGTAAAAGGGAGGAGCTTGGGGTGGAGGATGGGGGCGAGGAGGTGATTGACCTCACTGAGGTTCCATCAGCTTCTGTCCCACCCTCTGCCCCAAGTGACGTTGATGTTGCGCGGCGCGGCCGTCCGCGCAGTGTGGACGTCCTGGCTAGAGAGAGGGGTTCGGGAGCGCAGCGTAGTGTCTCCGAGTTCTTCTCTTCAGCTAACACCCTCGCATCTAGCTCTTCATGCACTTCACAGCCCCCATCTGCCCCTGCTGTTGCTGTTGCTGCTATGTCTGTTTGGTGTTCTGACAATGCGTTGGGATCGGCTGACCCCGGTGACCCAATGGAGGCACATGTCCAGGATCTGGATCTGATGCTATAGTCTGAGGAAGCCTATTATCATACTTATTATTATTATTATTATTATTATTACTATTATTATTATTATTATTATTATTATTATTATTATTATTATTATTATTATTATTGGACACCGTGATAGCCCAGTGGTTAAGATCTACCATCTGGGCCCTGTCGCCAGTTCGATTCCCGTCGGTGCCACCAGTATTTTCATTGAACATACCGGTCCGTCTGGAAGTGTTGGAACTGCCCTTGCGGAGGTGTCATTAGAGCCTATCGTCAATTCTTCGTACTCCCCTCACGGGTGAGACGATGGAGGCGCATGTGCAGATTTGCATCAGCCATTGACAGAGAAGCACTATTATTATTATTATTATTATTATTATTATTATTATTATTATTATTATTATTATTATTATTATTATTATTATTATTATTATTATGGACACCGTGATAGCCCAGTGGTCAAGTTCTACCATCTGGGCCCTGTCGCCAGTTCGATTCCCGTCGGTGCCACCAGTATCTTCATTGAACATACCGGTCCGTCTGGAAGTGTTGGAACTGCCCTTGCGGGGGTGTCATTAGAGCCTATCGTCAATTCTTCGTACTCCCCTCACGGGTGAGACGATGGAGGCGCATGTGCAGATTTGCATCAGCCATTGACAGAGAAGCACTATTATTATTATTATTATTATTATTATTATTATTATTATTATTATTATTATTATTATTATTATTATTATTATTTGGAAACCGTGATAGCCCAGTGGTCAAGTTCTACCATCTGGGCCCTGTCGCCAGTTCGATTCCCGTCGGTGCCACCAGTATCTTCATTGAACATACCGGTCCGTCTGGAAGTGTTGGAACTGCCCGTGCGGGGGTGTCATTAGAGCTTATCGTCAATTCTTCGTACTCCCCTCACGGGTGAGACGATGGAGGCGCATGTGCAGATTTGCATCAGCCATTGACAGAGAAGCACTATTATTATTATTATTATTATTATTATTATTATTATTATTATTATTATTATTATTATTATTATGGACACCGTGATAGCCCAGTGGTCAAGTTCTACCATCTGGGCCCTGTCGCCAGTTCGATTCCCGTCGGTGCCACCAGTATTTTCATTGAACATACCGGTCCGTCTGGAAGTGTTGGAACTGCCCTTGCGGGGGTGTCATTAGAGCCTATCGTCAATTCTTCGTACTCCCCTCACGGGTGAGACGATGGAGGCGCATGTGCAGATTTGCATCAGCCATTGACAGAGAAGCACTATTATTATTATTATTATTATTATTATTATTATTATAATATGGACACCGTGATAGCCCAGTGGTCAAGTTCTACCATCTGGGCCCTGTCGCCAGTTCGATTCCCGTCGGTGCCACCAGTATTTTCATTGAACATACTTGTCTATTTCTGGACCAGTATTTTCATTGAACATACCGGTCCGTCTGGAAGTGTTGGAACTGCCCTTGCGGGGGTGTCATTAGAGCCTATCGTCAATTCTTCGTACTCCCCTCACGGGTGAGAAGATGGAGGCGCATGTGCAGAAATGCATCAGCCATTGACAGAGAAGCACTATTATTATTATTATTATTATTATTATTGGACACCGTGATAGCCCAGTGGTCAAGTTCTACCATCTGGGCCCTGTCGCCAGTTCGATTCCCGTCGGTGCCACCAGTATTTTCATTGAACATACCGGTCTATTTCTGGACCAGTATTTTCATTGAACATACCGGCCCGTCTGGAAGTGTTGGAACTGCCCTTGCGGGGGTGTCATTAGAGCTTATCGTCAATTCTTCGTACTCCCCTCACGGGTGAGACGATGGAGGCGCATGTGCAGAAATGCATCAGCCATTGACAGAGAAGCACTATTATTATTATTATTATTATTATTATTATTATTATTTTGGACACCGTGATAGCCCAGTGGTCAAGTTCTACCATCTGGGCCCTGTCGCCAGTTCGATTCCCGTCGGTGCCACCAGTATTTTCATTGAACATACCGCTCCGTCTGGACCAGTATTTTCATTGAACATACCGGCCCGTCTGGAAGTGTTGGAACTGCCCTTGCGGGGGTGTCATTAGAGCTTATCGTCAATTCTTCGTACTCCCCTCACGGGTGAGACGATGGAGGCGCATGTGCAGAAATGCATCAGCCATTGACAGAGAAGCACTATTATTATTATTATTATTATTATTATTATTATTATTATTATTATTATTATTATTATTATTATGGACACCGTGATAGCCCAGTGGTCAAGTTCTACCATCTGGGCCCTGTCGCCAGTTCGATTCCCGTCGGTGCCACCATTATTTTCATTGAACATACCGGTCCGTCTGGAAGTGTTGGAACTGCCCTTGCGGGGGTGTCATTAGAGCCTATCGTCAATTCTTCGTACTCCCCTCACGGGTGAGACGATGGAGGCGCATGTGCAGATTTGCATCAGCCATTGACAGAGAAGCACTATTATTATTATTATTATTATTATTATTATCATTATTATTATTATTATTATTATTATTATTATTATTTATTATTGACACCGTGATAGCCCAGTGGTCAAGTTCTACCATCTGGGCCCTGTCGCCAGTTCGATTCCCGTCGGTGCCACCAGTATTTTCATTGAACATACCGGTCTATTTCTGGACCAGTATTTTCATTGAACATACCGGCCCGTCTGGAAGTGTTGGAACTGCCCTTGCGGGGGTGTCATTAGAGCTTATCGTCAATTCTTCGTACTCCCCTCACGGGTGAGACGATGGAGGCGCATGTGCAGAAATGCATCAGCCATTGACAGAGAAGCACTATTATTTATGATTATTATTGGACACCGTGATAGCCCAGTGGTCAAGTTCTACCATCTGGGCCCTGTCGCCAGTTCGATTCCCGTCGGTGCCACCAGTATTTTCATTGAACATACCGGTCCGTCTGGAAGTGTTGGAACTGCCCTTGTGGGGTCATTAGAGCCTATCGTCAATTCTTCGTACTCCCCTGACGGGTGAGACGATGGAGGCGCATGTGCAGAAATGCATCAGCCATTGACA
>WBZZ01001596.1:172500-213267 GCA_019918135.1 Paulinella micropora
TGTATATGAGCACGGGAGAGAGAGTTTTTATAAAATACCGCTTTCTACCCCCTGTCCAACCCTTAGGTTGGACACGGACAACCTCAGTTTTTGAGGGTTGGACACTTTTTATTATGTTTTTTAAAGGATTTTATATATTATTATTCTTACTATTAATCTTTTTTTTATCTGTCCAAGGTGTCCAACCTTTTATAAGAAAAAAAAAAAAAAAAAAAGTATGTCTATATGAATTCATATATATATAGTAATATAGTAAAAGGTTTCGGCTCCCGATGGCCAAAGGTTGGACAGGGGGCAGGAAGATGAATTTTAATAAATCTCCCTCTGCTCTCTCTCGCAGTCGTCCGACGTTTAATGACGGAAATCCAGTGGAAATCTAATGATTAAAACAATTTTGATTTAAATAATTAAAACAATATAATTATATATATAACATGCCGAGACAAAAGAAATATAACACGCCCGACGAACGGGTATTATTAAGGAGGGAAAGGGCGAGTGCTTACTTGAAGGCACACCCCGATAAGAACCGAGCAAATGCCAAGGCTTACTACCACAAAAATAAGGAAAAAATTAAGGCACAGCGGAAGGAGCGATACGAAAAACAAAAGGAAGAATTGATAAGTTTGAGGCGATTGCGGGATAGTCTGGCGGTAAATATATAAATTATTTTATATATAAGTATATCATGGTAGATATACTATGGACACTAGACTGCTGATGACACGCCCATACTGGGCACAGGAAGATTTACAATTACACATTGATTACACGGAGGGAAATTATTTTTTAAATTTAATCAATGCTGTCCGTTTTGTTGCCCCCGACGGCCGATGGGACACTAATCACTGGCAGGTGGCACGTATGTTGAAAGGTGGCACGGAGAGTTATTGTTGTTGCGGACACATAATTACAAAGAACTTCATAATCAAGCACAGGACGAGTGGTGCTGAGATGATTGTTGGCTCTCATTGTGTCAAGAGGTTTAATAATCGTAAAATGAATGAAGAGTTGTCGTTGCTAGTTAGACTTAACGACCCCAATGTTAAATTTTGTAGCCACTGCGAAAGTAAAAGGGCGATTTCAAAAAATATAATAGCACGATACCCGAACAAGGACAAATACTACCACACGACATGTATGCGAAAGGCCTTTTACCAATGCACCTTTTGTAATGCTTACAGAGGATATGAACCATGCGACTGCTACAATAAAATACGAAACAACACTCCCTTTTGGTTGCGGTGAGTATATATAGAATATTTTAATTTCTTCTAAGGATAAGATAACATATGGGTATAGATATATAGAACAATTTAATTATTTTTCTATAAAAAAATCTGACCACTGATATACAATGACCGCCCCTATGTTGGACAATGGCAACTGGCACTGGAAACAGGAAGAAGCACTGGAGGGTAAAACAGCCGAAATCCTTATCAAATGGGGCAACAACCAATTTACTACTTTACCAAACCAAGAAGACTTTATTGAATTGATTGAAAAAACCCCCGAAGAACAAAAACAATTTTACGAAGTGTTGATGGATGGTAAGCCACAGCGAATGTTTGCCGATTTGGACGGCGATAACTTGAGTATCTCACGAGAGAAGATGTATGAACGATGGAACGATTTAATGGAAAATGTATTTCAACTACTTGGTATGAAATACAACCCGAAAAAGGCCAAATACTTGGATGCTTGCAAGGGTGATAAGATGTCGTGCCACTTTTCATATGACAACGGCTTCGTATTTGCCAACTGCGACACACAAAAAGAATTTTGGAAATTCGTTGAAACCATTATTGAAAAAAATTACACTGACCTCTGCTTTACCTTTGAACGACAGGATAAAAAAATTGAACTGCGAACCATTCTGGATATCTCCGTGTATAACAAGAACCGAGCATTTCGCACCATTTACTCTCACAAAGACGGGAGCAGTCGTGTATTGCTTCCATACTCTTATACACCAAAAACCAATACATTGAAACTATTGCAAAATGTTGAAATTGATGATTACTTAATCATGCGACCCGATGAAACCTCATATTATAGTGTTAAACTGCCCGAATACACTTCTCTGCGACGATACCAGCACATAACTATTGCCGAAGTTGAACAAATCATACTCAGCAAAGTGGCTAATGTGGATATAAAAGAGCAAAAGCAACGAATGTTTATTTTAAAAACGAAAGGAGTGAGAAAATGTATCATAAATGGCGAGGAGAACCAAAGCGACAACTGCTATGTTGTGTGGAAACGAGACGGGCTTTATTTCTACTGCCATGATACGGGTTGTGAAGGTAAAGGTGTGCGAATTCATGAATTTACTCCCGCAATTGCTCACGATATCAACACTATTGATGATTTACGGCGACTTGGCCGTGAGTGTAAGACGATGGACAAATTTACGGATTTTCTAGAAACCGCTCTAGCATGGATGAACAAATCATATTGTTTTGCTAACTTGGCAAAGCCAACCATAATTGAAGAATAAATTGATGCTAGGGATAAAATGGTGTTTCGTTATAAAACAGAAACGGCGATGGAGGCATTCTTCAAAAACAAAAGAATAAAGACTAATCTTTCAAAGGAAGACTGGATAGCACTAGGCAAAAACCCCGCCACATTGAATGTTGTTGATTTATACAAAATGTGGAATACTCACCCGAAACGACGAGAGGTAAATGATATTATCTTTGACCCCAAGGCATACTTTGATGACAATAAAAAGGGGTTTTATAACTTATTCAAAGGATTTGCCGTCCCCGCCGACACATTGCACGATGTAAAATCATTTACTCCAGAAGAAGAGAAAAACGAGCCATTCTTTCAACATATTTTTAACAGATGGTGCGGTGGAGACCAAAATGTCTATAAAAAGGTTTTGGATATGTTTGCACACATTTACCAAAAGCCGTGGGAGAAATTACATTTATCTTTGGTGCTAACCAGCACAGAACGAGCAGGTAAGGGGATTATCCTTGAAATATTCAAAGATATTATTGGTGGCGAATATTACTTTCAGCCCTCCGATGTGAAAGAAGTATTGGGAGACTTCAATGCACAACTAGCACGGGCTATAGTCGTATATATGGACGAAATGGTGTGGGGTGGTGATAAGGAACGAGCGGGCACTATTAAGAAAATGGTATCCGAAAATACACTCACTCTCAAACAAAAATATTTACCAAATCTTACATTAGAAAATATCTTCTTCTTGGTGCTTGCTTCTAACGAAGAGGGTTGTCCCCGCAGGAACAACGGAGCAACGATGGCTGGTATTAGAAGTATCGGACGAATTGGCACTAATGAAAGAAAACGAAAAAAGAAAAGTGATTGCGGATATTCGTGCAATTGACCGACAGCGACTGGCGAAGTTTCTTGCCGAACGAGACCTTAGCACTTTTAATGATCGCGAGACGATATTAACAGGCGGACTACGACAACAAAAAGTAAAAACATTATCTAAAATAAGAAAGTGGTGGTTAGATTTTTTAAACGATGGCCATATTTCAAGCGGAATGCCAGAAATACAATTTGGAGATGAAGTTTCAAAAGAAGTAATGTATGACATATATAAATCAAATATTAATGACCCTCAGCGGAATGCCAGAAATACAATTTGGAGATGAAGTTTCAAAAGAAGTAATGTATGACATATATAAATCAAATATTAATGACCCTCATACTTCGCAGACAAGTTTCTGGATGCAAATGAAAAAACTGATCCCCGATGCAAGGGAAACAAAGAAAACCATAGGCGGAAGGAGACCAAGATTTATACAATTACCCTCTCTGGAAGAATGCCAGAACACATGGCGAACTATTTATGGCGACCAAGAATGGCGATTTAGCACACAGGACGACGACGATGAATAAACAATAATACCAGTTGGTATTTTTTTCTACCAATAATATAGTATGAGCACAAAGCAAAGTTATTTGGACGAGATCGCCAAATGGGAGATTGATAGCAATGTTAAGAAACCGACCATTAAATGGACGAAACCCGACATTGTATCATTTTATGAACAATACAAACCCCGCGGTGGCGACAATGTAAAAGTAGAAATGCCGTCGGCCACTACACTGGAAAACATAGTTAGCAGTATGGCAGAGGAGGAAAGCACTCCATTCAAAACTGCGGATTTAGTAGAAACAGGCATTACGGAAATTAAGGCCAACGTGGGGGAAGAACTGGCAAAAAAAGAAACGGAAGCAAAAGAAGAGAAGAAAACACCGATTAAAGCAAAGCGGAATCCGCCCGAGGGTGGGTATAGTTGATATGAAATAATAACGGCACATTTGAAAGTATCCAAAGACCCGTTTAACTTCTTGTATATGAAAGTGGATGACCGCACCATATTACAGGAGGATATGAAGAAATGGCACGAGAGTAGATACGGACATATACCGCCAGAGCAACGCCCCACTCTTAAATATGGTAAGTTAGATTATAAGACATTTTTCCGCGATGTTTTATCTCAACACGAGGGCAAACTCACGACATTAAAAGATATGTATGACAGGTTTCATGTGTAAGAGGCAGTTAGTGCTATGTCTCTCATCACATCAATATTGAAATACGAAGGTTTGAAAGATACAGGCTCCGCAGATGCTGATTTATAATATACTTCCAATGCTATTGGAGCATCCGCCGTATATGTTACCAGAGCATCATTGGTTGTATTATTTACAATTCGTATAGTGCGGTTGTTGGTAGTGTCCGAGGGGTTTGGACAAGTCATCTGCCAAGTCAAATTCATTTGAACTCCGTATCTTTGGATTAGCCACACACAATCAAAAGACTTATAATCAATGGCGGTTGTATAATTTAGCACTTCGGTATAGTAATCATATGTATTCGTGCCATCTGTGATATGAAACCAAAATTGAAAAGTGGCAATGCCAGTCGGAGCGGGTAAATTCAATGAACCACGAAATGATACATTAATGAAATAACCATATCCTAAACTTGATATTGTTTTGCTACCATATCCGCCCGTGCATAGAGTGGTAAATGTGGAACTCGTCATCCACGACCTAAGGTCAAGACCAACATAAGCATTTTGAATGTTTCTTGTTAATGTCGGAGTAGCCACGACCGCGATTGTTTTTGTGTCAATAGATTGTTGCTCTTGCGAACGGCCAAATATATTCATTTTTTTGAGACTAAATATATATCTATCTTATATTATAAGATTTATTATAAAATAATAGAATTTAAATATGAACCATTTAGGCAATCCGTGGGCATATCACTATTACGGCTCTGTGATAATAGACGAGGATTTAGAAGTTGATGGAGTATTATACGGCGACCATATTGAAGCAAACTCAATCCAAGCAAGGACAGACGACATAACCATATCGTCAAAAAATAATAACTCTTCTTTATTAATATCTGATACTGGTTATGTGTCAATTAATAACGAATACGACTTACCAATAGCGGACGGCACGGCTAATCAAATATTAAAAACGGACGGGCTCGGCAATACTTCATTTGCTACATTGACTTCAAGTTATATAAGCGACTTTGAATTGGATAAATTAACGGATGTAGTCATAACAGGCACACCCACAAATAACCAACTACTTATTTATAGCACAGGTCAATGGAGAAATACAAACTCACCTTTTCTTAGATTGGATGGCCTCACTATGATGTTTGGAGATTTGAATATGGGAAGTTTTAATATAGTAAATGTCGGTGATGTTGATGGTGTTGATGTTTCTGCCCTTGATACTTCGGTGGTTAAACTAACAGGAGACCAAACCATAGCAGGAATTAAGACATTTAGCAGTATAATAAATGCTAGTGTGGGTATTGATATGAAAAGCCAAAGTATAACAAATGTTAATCTTGTTGATGGTGTTGATGTTTCGGCTCTTGATACCTCGGTGGTTAAACTAACGGGAGACCAAACCATAACAGGGAATAAAACATTTACTACTTATGTGGCCGTAAAAGACTCAAATCCATTAAACACTGGTAAGTTATTCTTTAATTATAACAATAATATGGGCTCTATTTATTCGTCGGAGGCAGGTGGGGCAACGGGCTATCCACTATCTTTTGTAGGCTCGTCCATACTTTTTGCTCCAACAACAGGTGGTGGAATGACATTGACAAATAATGTTTTAAATTTTAACAGCACGACAGCAATCAGCGGACTGCCCGCACCATTCTATGACGGCGATGCTTCAACGAAAGCATATACCGACACAAAATTAGCAAAGGACGGAACAACGACTATGACGGGTAGTTTAAATATGGGAGGATTTAACATAACAAATGTTGGTAATGTTGATGGTATTGATGTATCCACCCTTGATACTTCTGTCGTTAAACTAACAGGAGACCAAACCATAGCAGGAACCAAAACATTCAGCAACATAATAAATGCTAGTGCGGGGATTGATATGAAAAGCCAAAGTATAACAAATGTTAATCTTGTTGATGGTGTTGATGTTTCTACTCTTGATACTTCTGTCGTTAAACTAACAGGAGACCAAACCATAGCAGGGAATAAAAAATTTACTTCAACAATAGAAGTGCGGGGTGCTACTGCTCCAACCGCTTTTGATGGTATCGGTATTGCCTTTGATACGGCGACAAATATAGGAGAGATTGTGGCACAAAAAATAGCAACCGCAGCCTATTATCCGATACAAATAACAGGGTCATATGTTGATTTATATGCTGGGGATAATGTAATTATAACCGCAACTGGCACTACACTATCTTTGAACAACAGAAAAATTACAAATTTGGCCACACCATCAGCAACAACAGACGGAGCAAATAAAAGTTATGTGGATACATTAGACGGGCAAAATGTGAAACTAACAGGAAACCAAACCATAGCAGGAATTAAGACATATAGCAGTGGTGTTGAAATAACGGGAAATTCAATAAATGCTACAACAAAGGGCACATTTATCGTTTTCAATTCTACCAGTAATATCGGGTCAATTGCTAGTTTGGATATGAAAACTGCAACATATTACAACTTTGAAATTTCTGCGAAAAAAATAAGTTTTATTATTGACGGGACGATTGTTGGTTGGGTAAATGCTTCGGGGCTAGATTGTAATAGTAGCAAAATAGCCAACCTTGGAACTCCGACATTATCAACAGACGGAGCGACAAAAGGGTATGCGGACACATTGGACGGGCAAAATGTAAAACTAACAGGAGACCAAACCATAACAGGAATTAAGATATTTAATGGAAGTAGAAATGATGTAAGGGCACTGAATTTGTTAAGCCAAGCCGATTTCAATAATGTGGATATCATTAATGGTGGAAATATAACATATAATGGGGCGAGGATATTAAACCAAAATGGAGGAGATATATTCTTTTCACAGACAACGGGTGATTGGCAGTCTTTCTTATATACTCTAAATACTGCTTCAAGTGGAACCGCGAACCAACGAGGCTACCTATTCACTAATGTAGCATCTGATGTAAAAGGTGCGGGACTTTATATTTCAAAACTTTTGGATAATAAGTCGCTGTCGTCTGACATTGTCCGTTTTAACAATGCTGGCGGTATGCGGGTTTATGGTGCTTTGGATATGAATTCAAACAATATAACAAATGGAGGAACGATAACTGGAACGACAATTACTTCAACCGCGGGTATATCAACAACAACAGCAACCGCGAGTGGATTAATAACGGCAAATGCGGGTATATCAACAACAACAGCAACCGCAAGCGGGTTATTAACAGCCACAGGAGGTTCAAGCATAGTCATACAAGGAAATACAAATGGAGGTAATACGAGAGGAATATTTTTGTGGGACACTGGCAATACAAATTATGGTATTTATATGGCTTCAAATGGAGGAGGTGCAAATACCAGAAGTCTAGCGGGAGGGTCTGCGGTTTCAGGCAACGATTTCACTTCTTTTGCTGTTAGATTTAGAGTGAGCAATGCTTCAACCGACGGATTTATATGGGAGAACTCGTCCGAACAATTATTAATGTCATTAAACGGGGCAAACGGGACTTTATGGACAAAAGGGTTAATAACGGCTAGTGCGGGGATATCAACAACGACATTGGCAACAAGCGACAAAATAACAACAGCATCAGGCAAACCAATAATCATAGGCAACACAACAAAAGGAACAGGAGCAACTGGTGGCTTAGAATTATATGGAACTGCGAGCGACCCAGCGGGGCCACATATACAGGCAATAACAACAGCAGATGTCTATCCAGTTTTTCAAATGTGGAATTATGCTCATAATGATATTAATTTAGGTTTTGCTGCTTATGTGTCTGGAGGGGTATGGAAATCATCTTCTGCGACATCTAACTTTGTAATACAAAAAGGCACTAATCTTACTTTCTATTACAAATCAGGAGTATCGACTGGAACTACTATATCATCATGGGGTGAGGCAATGAACATAAGCAATGCTGGACTATTGACAGCAAATGCGGGAATTACATACTCTGGGTTGCTAACGACCACAACTACTAATGGAGCGAAAATAGGAATTCAAGGACAAACTGACGGGACGAATGCGAGAGGAATATTTATTTGGGATACCAGTGATACAAACTGGGGCATTTATATGTCTCAGTCTGGAGCGGGTAAAACAATGAGTGGAGGAACAGCACCAGCAGGTGGAGTAGGCGGAGGTGTATCTTCTCATTCTATAAGATTTAGAGTGGCTGCTAGTTCAACTAATGGTTTCATATGGGAGAATAATTCAAATACCGCTATAATGTCTTTGAGAGGGAGTGATGGACAATTATGGGTATTGTCTAATCCAATTCAATATTCAGACAGGAGAAAAAAAGAAGATATAAAGGAATGTTTAGGCTTAGATTTTATTAATAAGTTAAATCCAGTCTGCTATCGTATGATTGACGACAAAAAGAAATGTAGGACTGGCTTAATAGCACAGGAATTAGAAGAAATACTAACAGAAATGGATATGTTAGATTTTGGTGGTTTTATAAAAGAAACAATTATGGTTCCGTGTCCAAAGCAAAGAGCGGAATACGAATTGAAAGGTGTGAGTGTTAAGCCAGAAGATGTTAAATGTGTTGATAGTGGTGATGTCGGTTATGGCATAGGTTATTCCGAGTTTATTGCCCCGTTAATTAAGGCCGTTCAACAATTGTCAGATAATCTCGGACATGTCCGAGATAGGATAGATAATTTAGAAAAACAAAATAGAAATCTCATAATATACTACAAGAAATTAGAGAAAATGTCAAACAATAATACGACTAGACTTCACAGACCCCCACCTATCATGGATATGGATAATCTCGGACATGTCCGAGATAGTGAATTAACTCCAGAATTAAAGTCCCGTGTCCTTGAAGTGGAACTAAAAACAGAAGAGAAAAAAATTGAAAACGAGATAGAAAATGAATGGAATTGTTGTATGACTAATAAGAAGACTGATAGCAGATTGATTAAATATCTCTTTCAAATGACTATAATCATTGGAATAATGATCTTATGTTTAGTGAAATTAAGCGAAAAAAACCTCCCCTGCGAAACTGCGAATGTCTATGTCGGAATACTCACACTTTTGGTGGGTATAGTGCTTCCTAGCCCGAATGCTTCAAAGAAGTGAGCACTCATAGGTATGTATTTTATACCACATATCATTATTTGAGCACATTAATGGTAAGGCTTCATCAAAACTAATACACCAATCTGACATTGGCTTATACACACATTTAAATTTAGTATCTATACCTTTTTGAATACAATAAACACAACTTATATTCTTTTTTTCACTTATCCGCGAGTAAAAGTCGCAGGCAGTCCGCGACATAACCGAGCACACGAAGAGCAATATTAATAACATATATTATAATATTTATAATTTACCAAAGTAAGTGATAAGCCCAATATGCGGGTTGGTTTTTGTTTAAATATGCTGGCTTTCCATCCTTTGTTTTAATTGCTTGATGTCTGGCACGATAACTTTCCCGTCTGTCTTCGTCTTGATGTTTGGTATAATCTGAATAACCAGATGCACCAAAGTTGATGCGACGGCCGTTATAGACGACATAATACTTTTTTCCTTTCACTTTACTCTCGCCGAAGTCTGTCGCGCCCAATGACAAGGCTTTCTCTCGTAGCCCCATTATATATTTTATCTTTCTCTTTAATTATATTATTGTAAATCGTCTCCCGTTGCTTATCCGTCAGTGGCAGGCGGTAAAGGATATTTTCAGGTTTTCTAAAAACGGCAGGGTTTCTATTCACCAAGTTCTGAGTGATGCGGATTTGGTCAATTTCCTTCCCTAGCCGTTCCAACTCTTCAAGTTGTTGCTCGTCCTTGCTTTTTTCTTTTTTATTTTCCATGATATATAATAGCGGATAAAAAAAATGCCACGACACGAAAAACCATTTTTCGCATATTATAACGAAATTAGACGGGAACATAAGTATTTGTTGGATGAAGCAGACCAATTTTGGATTGACCAAGTTAATGAAGGTATCAATAATCAAGCCCGCGAAAGGCTTAGAGCGGATAGATTATTGGATGCTTCAACAAAGAGGGGGAATACTATGGAAGATTTAAAAGACAGGATTAGTGCCTTGGACAATAAGCGAAGTATTTATGTAAATATGAATTACGACGAACTGAAAGCACACCTTCGTGATGATGGTGTTGATATGAAAGAATTTGAAAGAAAACACGGAACTGCCCCCATGAACGAACAAATGATTGAAATGCGAAAATTAGCAATGGCTACCGATAAATATGATATAGCACACATAGAAGACAATATCCAGCAAATGGAGCCTGGTATAGCACAATTGGTAAAACAAGAATATAAAGAAGAAGCCTTAAAACGATTAACCGATAAAGGTTTAACATATATGAAAGAAAAGGGCAAAGCGGACAAAACTCGCGTAATACGAAGAGAGGATAGAAAGCAAGCGGAGCAAGATTACAAAGAATGCAAAGAAAACCGAGAAGAGTGGGAGAGAAAACACCCAGATGATGCTTCAATAGAAGCACAGATAGGCGACGAACACAAGATGCTCGTGCCACGAATAGGTGATGACCCCCGAAGTGTAGAAAGATTTGTTAATGCTATTATTAGAAGTATTCAAGAGATAATTATGAGCCCCAGACTTAGTAGATTACTTAACCTTGCTACAGGTGTTGGGCGACATGGTGTGGTAAGGCTAGCGTGGGGGCAGATATTGAGATTAATTGCCAACAATCCACAACTACATGCGATGAATGTTGGATTACTTGGAAGAAGAAGAGCAGATGCTTTCAATACCATTTTGCTAGCACTAGCGAGAAATGAAGTGCCACAGGGTTTGCCTCCGCCTAATCCTCGTTTAATCGCAAGCGGACAGCAAAGAATAGGTGATTATGTGTTAAAGGATATGTTGAGAAGATTAGGCTTACAGGTATCAACAATGATGGCATGGCAGGCATTTAAAACAGGCGTACAGACTATGACGGTTCTCGGTGTGGGAAAAGCACTTGGAGAAATATATAGAACATGGTCTGCTCAACCAGATGCTCTCATTAAGTTGGAAGAAGAACGAATTCATACCGAAGGAAGTAATTATAATGGCGGGGGCACACGAGTGGAAAGCCGTCTCCAATTAGAAGATAGAACTCGCGGTAAGTTTCCTTACATTCTACCAGCAGATGCTTTGGACTTGGTTGCTTTTGAACATGATTTATTGTATGCTACTGGCGATAAGAATGTCCAAGACTTTGCCGATAAACGATACTTTGAAAGAATTACCAATATGAGTGATTATCTAACGAGTAATGGTTTGGCTACGGCCGAAGTTGCCAAGAGTATTTTTGACAATTACAACTCAAGGTTTTCAAAAGCGGATATATCTAAAATGGCCTTAGAAGCACAGGGGAGGGCACGTGGCGGATTATCTTTTTGGGATGCAATGAAGTTTTGGAAAACTATCAAAACCACTCCTCCAGATGCGAAGTATAATGGATTTATAGGCGATGTAGATAAAACATTAATGTCTATGATTGGTATCATGAAAAATGTAGGCAGTTTTGATAAGGATGCCACATTTAAAGTAAATAAAGTGGTAAATCCTGCTACATTTAATAAACAATATGCGGAACTCGTTGATGGATTTAATAAAATGGTGAAATCACAAGAAAAAGCCGATGGTGTGAAAGGATATTCTCTTATCGCACCAGCAAATGAAACTACAATTAATAATTTTATAGAAAAAATAAATAAAAAAGATATTCCACCAAGTATAGAAAAAGATATAAATCTTAGTGTTGAAGTCCCGATCGCATACTCAGACAATATGGTAGTAGCAGATACTATTGGACTGGGCAATAACTTGCTCATACTTGATGATAAAGGTGCCCAAACGAGGCACTTAAAGGGATTTGTTAAATCGTTGAGAGAGAAAACTGGAAAGAAAATTAAACTTTCTAATTATGACGATCCAAAAGTTGGATGGGAAGAGGCCATTAAACAAGCACTAAATCAAGGTGCTAGTATATCAGATGTAGCAGATGCGGATGATATTTTGGATAAGAGAATTTACGAAGAAATGCGGGGTAAATTAACTCCAGACCAAATGAAGCAATTAGAAGATTTAGAATTGAGGGATGCGAGTGTGCCAAGAAAACAAACACCAATACCAACTCAACCACCGCAAACCATGCCACCGCAAACCATGCCACCAGCACCGCAAACTATGCCACCAGCACCACAAACTCAACCACCAACACCACAAACTCAACCACCAGCACCGCAAACAACACAAGCACCAGCACCACCAAATCCACAACCAGAGTATGAAGGAGGTGTTTATAAAAGTGGAACAAAACAGGGGCTCCCATTCTGGGAGGAGAAAGTTAAAGATGAAAAACTTAAAGAAATGATGAAAGAATACAAAGTTTCAGATGACCCAGACCCAGCAACAACACCAAATCAAGCCATGGTTGATAGTATGAGAAGTATTGACCAATTGGTTGATAAGATTATGGGAAAATCCCCCGCCGATGAAAGAGAAGATTTGATGGCACTTATTCGTTTTCTTATGCCGAGCGACCAAAATGGAGGTATCGGCACTTCACAAACAAACCCACTTATTAAAGGCAACGAACAAAGACGAGATCGTGTGCTAGAGACCAAGAATGATTTTGAATCACTAGACAACACACTTTATAGCAACACAAATAATCACTTTATGTTGAATAAATACAATAGAGCAGTCATCCAGAATAGAATAAAAGAAAAAAGAGAGTTTCCAAAAATGAAACGAAAACTGACCAGAAACTTCTCAGCGGAAATCCCGCGACAAGTTCAAACTCGTCCAGAGAGGAAGGATTTTAAACCGCTCGTCAATCCTCCGAGTAATTATGCTTTTGGTAGTCCTGACTCTCCTTATTTCTATAATTATGCTTCACCACCCCAACCCTTTGGTGCCGAATATGATAATTATAGATACAATCCAAACTATTTTCAAAACCCATAATATAGTATATCTTATAATATAAGATTGGATGCCGAGGTCTATACATAAAGGATTAATAGCAAACAAGTTGCCACGAAAAACACTTTTGAAGCAAAATCTGGAGAAGACCAACATAGAAAAAGCACACGAGGAATTTACTATTGACAGGCCAGTAATAACAGAGTTAGAAAACAAGAAGCCCCCTAAATTTCATAACGACTTAGAAATACAACCGATTAAAACACAACGAGATAGTGTCAAACTGCTTCCTATTCAAGAAGAAGGAATATTGCCAGCAATGGGGACTATGGTTATATGTGCAAGCACTGGCGGAGGTAAATCAGTTATGATTTGTAATCTACTCGCAAAAAAGAACATGTTGAAAGGTTTTTACGATAGAATAGTAGTCTTTTGCTTAAGTCCGTGCCCAATTTTAGAAGACACTCTCAAGTTAAAAAAAGAAGACATAATCAAAGAGGATAAACCTGAGTTAATGAGAGACATATTAACTAAACAAAAAGAACTGATTAAGACGAAAGGTTTTAAGAAAGCACCAAAGATATTATTGTTATTGGATGACATCGCACAAAGTAAGACTTTTCTTAAGTCAGAAGTGCTCACCGAGTTGTTTTTCGCTTCAACACATGCTAAAGTGTCAGTCTGGGTAGCAACTCAGAGTTATACACAACTTCCACGAAGAATAAGAATTAATTGCCATTGGATGATTATTTTTAATGGAGTAAGGCGGAGCGAACTTGACAGACTGGCAGATGAATACGAAAGCCCTTTTCTCACCAAAAAAGAATTTTACAATATGGTTAAGTATGCTACGGCAGAACCTTATTCGTTTCTAGCAATTAACAACACCGCCAGTGATAGAACAACCCAGTTTAGAAAGAATTTCTCTACTATATTACGATTAAATAAGGATAGAGATATGACCAATTTATGATTGAATTCAATCATAAACTAATTTATAAACTAATTCAATTAAAAAGTTTTTTTGTTTCATAATAATATAATAATATCTATCATATATAATAGATATGTCAGCACAGAAACTATATGCGACCCCTTATCATCAAGCAATGTCAATTTGGTATAAAGAAAATGGACAAGGCAAACTCACAACAATTCGTAAGGGAACACCCGAACATGTGGCAATCAAAAAAATAGAAGAGGGTATTAAGAGTGGTAAGATTAAAAGTCTAATCCGTCCAAAAGCACCTAGAGTAAAGAAAACACTTAACGAACCTATTGCCAGCGGACAACCTGACCAAGTGCCAGACGAAGCATTGAAAAGAAAAGCACCAGACATAGCATCGGCAAATAATTCAACTCCCGAACCAAATGCCAAACCAGTTGAAATGTCTCCAGCACCTAAGGTTGAACATTCTTTGCCAAAGTCCGTCAATCCAACTCCTGTTTCTGTGCCAAAACAAACTACTACAACACCAGCAAGCAAGATAGAAGCAATAGAAGATGCTACTCCACCACCACCTAAGGAAGTTGCGCAAACTAATGATATTGATGTAAATCAAGCCATAGCGGATTTAAAGAAAATGAAAGAGGAAAGAATTACGCACAAGAATTTACAAATTATGAAAAAAATAATTAATGGTAATTGATAAAATATATTTTAAAGTTAATTTAAATTAAATTAACTTACATATATATAATGATTAAAAACACACATGCCTCCAATAGATTGTCTAACGAGTTTATTAACAAACTCAACAAAGGAAACCGACCCGCGAGTGATGGATTTCAACTAAATCAGTTTGAATTGTGGAGTAGCAATGGTGCCCCATTAGTTAATCAACCATTAACCGAATTTGGCGACCTTGTCTCACATGAGAAGAGCACCATTCAAAACACATTAACTGACATTTCTGATAGCAAAGAAAGGGGAGATGTTGTTGATTTGGACACTGCCGTTAGCAGTTTGGCTTATTTAAAGAAAGCAGTTCAAAATGCTGAGGCAAGAGAGTTTCAATTGACTTCACCACAAGATGCGAGACTTGACAATATACAAAATTCAGTTGATATTATTAAACAATCCGTTTCAGGCGAATAAATAATTATTTTTAATTTCTATTATTTTTTTATTAGTATAATAAGCCGTGTAATTTCTACAACCATAACAACAAAAAAAATGGAAGGAAAGGATAGTAAAAACACGGAGGAGTTGATGACCCTCAACAACCTCAGGTATGAGTTGCCAGCAAATTTAGCACTCACTGAACAGGGGAGCATCTTTAAGAAGAACTTCGCCGACCAGCAGACTTATACCAGTTCGTCGGGGACTGAAATGATTTTTACATTACAGGCGAGCACTGATTTTGTTTATGGAAAAAATTGTTATTTAACATTTGATATCAAGGCCGACGGGTTGGACACTAAAGCAGATAACGATTGTGCCATTGGTTTTCATAACACTCCAGCAACTGCTATTTTTGAAAGATTTTTGTTGGAAAGTAAGGATGGTAGCGAACTTGAACGAATTGAAGATTTGAACAAGATGGTGCGAAATATTCTCCCGTGGCATTATCCTTATGATTATCGTCGGCATGCACAGATGGCTGGACAGAGAGAAAATCTTGATGTTAATGCTAATGTTACTGATCAAGTTATACTTGATTTTGCCGTCAATACTCCAAGTGCCGTGGCCACTGGTAATTATTTGAAGGTTTGTGTTCCTCTTCATTACTTCTCGGGGTGTTTAATGAAGAAACTCTCATTCCTCCCTCTTTGATTAGTGGTATGAGGCTTCGCTTGACATTTGCACCGCCTCAGGAAGCATTTGCTATCATTGGATCCGCCACTGGTGGAGTTCCCACTGATTTTAGTGGTGCTGCTTTGACTTACACCGTCTCCAATCCCGTGGTTATGTTGGAGACATTCTCTCTCGCTCCCGCCGTCCAGAGAAATATTATGGAACAGATGGGGAGCAAGGATGGGCTTCCATACACTTATGAAACATACTACAACCAAAAGGCGAACCCAGGGACATCGGATGATTTTAATCTTCAAGTGAATAAAGCCGTTGCTCGTGCTCAGTGCTTGTATATCGTAACTCAAAATGTGCTTGCTGACAATGCTAGCATTGATAACCTTGGAACTGCTATAATGCCTTATAAACAATATCAGTGTCGTATTGGTGATTGGTATGCTCCACAACAGAAGATGGAACTAGGAGGAAGCACCGACACGGTGGCTGCTGTTAGAAGAGGATGTGCGGAATTGTATATTAACAATCTACAAGCGACTATGGGTATCCGTGATGCTTATATGTGTTCGTCTGTTTCTCTTGAAAACTTTCGTAAATATTATGCTCCCTCTGGCTCTACTGACACAGATAATAACGGAGATTTGCTACCATTATCCAGACACTCAATCAGTCGCCTCACATTGGAGCATCTGGTCTAGCAGTTAATAACTCACGAACTGCTGAAGTCACTCTTCGTTATGCGGCCGATTATAATGCTACTCGTGCCATTACTGCTTGGTTGAAATATGTCAAAGTCGCGTCTATCTATCCCAGTAGATGTGTCGTAAAACAATAGCCCTTATTTATTCAAAATCTCTCTTAGTATGTGTAGTTTAAACAAAAAAGATATTATAGATTTAAAAAAATTAAAAATTAAAATATATTATAATATAGCAATGAGCTTTACAATAAGCAATCTTGAAGACGAAAAGCGAACCCGCAAAAATTTCCTCCTTCGTGTCTCCTCAAGCGATAAAACAGAATCCAAATCCGCTTCTACTCACAATGGCCGTTTCGTCGTTGATTTACCAGCAACTGGTCGTAATATTGATATAATCAGTGCTTATGTCGTTAAAAGTATCTCTATCCCAAATGTTTTCCCAAACATACCGAGTTATGCCAACACTCTCACATTGATTAAAACAACGGGATCGGCTACAAAAACGGCAATCGTAACAGCAAATCAATACACCATTGATACATTTATTACCGCCCTTCAAACTGCGATTAATTCAGCAATTACCCCTAACTCCGTAGTTATAACTTTGAACTCCGTTAATAAATTGAATTTTGCTTTCACTGGTGATACATATGCTTTTGATTACGATAACAGCACGATTAGCGATAAGATAGGATTAACTGCCGATATCTCGGCGGCGGCGAGTAGCACCATGCAATCTATAGTCAATCTAATCGGTGAAACGGCCGTTTATGTCCATAGCCGTGCTTTAAATCAGTCTGGTTTAGTTGAAGCAAATGGTAATTTCTCTGTGGTCGGTAAATGTAATTTAGATAAACCATATGGAGTCCAGTGCTACTTTGAGAGTTCTAATGATGTCGCCGATTATGTGCCATTTAATACGACGAAAAGTTTAAGGTCTATTGATATTGTCATTAGAAATGCGGGCGGTGAAGTTTTGGAGGTTCCTTTGAACTTTGAGGTTTCAATTCTTCTCAAAGTCTATCATGCTTAATCCTATCGGTTTATTTACATTTGGACTATAATTTCCCTTATTATATATGATATTTTTGGACAATATAGATAAATTGTTTAAGTTGATAACGGCTATCAACGAGTGCCGTTTGAAACAAAAAAAAGATATAATCCCGTGCGGGACTAATATGGATCAGTTTTATCGGTATTTAAGGAAATACCATGCACCAATTGTTGAGGAAATGACAAAAAAAACAAATATTAACAATCTAGCAGTAGAGATAGAAAAAAAGTTTGAAAGCCTGTATTTTTGAAAGTGTGTATCTTTTTTTGTTTAAATTTGGTCTTCAATCCAGTTCAACGAAGCATAAATGCTCGCACCTGTTCCTGCCACTAGAGATGCTGACACAGTCAATGTCTTACCCGTTCCAATTTTTAGGTTATAGCGAGACAAATCAATGTAAATAGAAGCACCTACAGATAATATATATGTTAATACTATGTTTCCGCCAGTGCGGGTAGTTCCTGCTGTATCTACTTCGGCTAATGATGTGTTTGTATCGTAATTGCTGTATGATGGTGTGCCTCCAAGTGTCGCATTTAATGTTATCTTTGCTATACATATTTTGTCACTTGTGTTGCTCACACACAAATTTTCAAAATAAATAACATTGTAATTCGTCTTACTATTAAATGTGGCTCGGTTGCGGAGGGTAAATATAGAAGTCTCCGTCGTTCCAATAGTTTTGACATTGTCATACGAATTAGTTATAGCAATAGTGCGGTCAATAGTCCCCTCAACTGCCAAAAACATACTCGCCGTTTTCATTACAACGGATTGAAGGCTTGACGAATATGCCTTCGCATAAATAGCAAATGCAGCCTGATCTAATGATGGAGTAGTAGCAGTGCTCGCGTATTTAATCGCATGAATTACTTCCATTCGTCCAGTGCGGGGATTTTCAATTTTAAATGTAATTTGACCGCTACCCAGATATTGGACGACTATTTCAAACACATTCAATTTAGTAAAATCAATCGCGGGGAAGTTTCCCGTATTATCACATTTATCAACATTCCAAGCATACTGACTAACCACATTTTCAACACTCCCCGCCGTTCTTACAACAGACATTCCCAAACTTGATTGTCTAAAACATAAATTGTCTGCTGGTGTGCCTATGCCGATATCGCAATTAAAGGTAGTCGCGGTGGTAGATGACGGAAACAATGCGGAAAATCTAGCAACCAAGCCCATGCCACTTCTATATTTTGCTCTCTCTATAGTCGTAATCTGTGCGGTTGAATTACCAGAGGCCGATGTCGTCAAAACCGCCATTGAATTAGCAGTTGATACCGCCCCGCCGTTTGTTTCTGTTTTGTCAAAGAAACGAGTATTAATACCATAAGTGAAGACATTTTGTAATACTGGCGATAAAGTGGCCGTTCTCAATTCTCCGAAGGCCGTTGTTGGTAAAGCATCTTTAATATTATCTATTGATAAAGAAGATGATGACGATGTAGATGATGACGATGGAGTATTCGTGCTTTGACCAAAAGGTTCATTCTATATTCAAAGTTGATTGAATTTAAATCAACTTATATTATATAAATCATGTCAATAATAATACACGAATTGCCCGCGGATATCGTTGGCCACATCAAAACCTTTGTCTATTTGGAAAACATAAAAAATATCAACAAAGGGACTTGTGATATATGCGGACTGGCACCCACATTTCAATCTCATCCTCCTATCATAGCAGTTGATATTGATAATGAAGATGGTGTTGAATTTTTCACGATTTGTTCCATTAATTGCTATAGAAGAGAGACTAATATTAGAGCAAGATATCGCGAACCGCCTTTAGTCGTTGTTAAGTATTAGCCTTCTTTTTAATTCTCGTGCTTCTTCTTAATGGTGCTTTTGTTTCCTCTTCTTTTTTTGCTTCACTCTTCGTCTCTTTACTCTCTTCGCTGTCGCTCTTCGTCGCTTCGCCCCTCTTCTCTTTAATAAACGTATTGACAATAACGGCTCCAATCCCGCTTAATTGTCGTAGTTTAGTATTTGTTATTTGCCCCTCGTAATCGCCCCATATCTGCTCAAGCAATTTATACTTATCCTCTCTACTAGCACTTTTACCTAATGGTTGGTATTTACATTTTTCGCCTCCGTTATCTAGATTACTTTCAATTTCATTAGTGTTATTTAAATTCAAATATAAATCTATTTTCTTTCGTAATTCCTCTAGTTCTGTTTTAATCCCTTCTGCCTTAATTTCTTCAGGGTCGGCCACATTAACCCAACTATAACTAAATGAAGTGAGCATATCGCCGTGCCCCAACACATTTGAAACCCACGTGTTAAAATTCTCTAATTTTGGATTGGCGAAATTACTATACGACAAACTAGCATATAGTTTTCGCAACATACTGCTCTTCTGTGTGTATTCCGATAGCCAAGGGAAGATTTTGATAATCCTTTTGTTTAGTTCATTATTCTTTTGTTTATCAAGCACACCTTCGCTGTTAATGATAACTGCTTTTTTCTTTTTGAAATGGTTTCGTATTGAATTTACTTGTTCTATTACAAACTGGGGAGTGAAAAGGACAACAGGCCTCTCAGTCCAATTCTTTTTTTGTCCTTCTCTCTTTTTTGCTAGGTTATTCACTCGCAACCAACTCGGTTTATCTGGTATTAATTCATATGTGTTTTTGTCAAATATTTCCACAGGCCTTGCTCCAATTGCTATCATCAAAGCAAGCAGTTTAAGATAAGGGTCATTACTTAATATCATATCATTCATTTTAGCCATTACATCACGGACATCAATCTGTATTTTTTGTTCATTTTTGGCTTTGACATCTTTCTTATATCCCTCAACGATATCAATTCGCTCGTCTTCATTTAGATTAAAATACTTATCCAGTTTGCTCATTTCATATACTTTTTCACTTTGGTTGGGCTCTATTGCTTTTTTTCTCACCTCAGAAAGTCTTTGCCTTCTACTATTCAAATTTGGATACACGATAGCATATTTAGGATATATCACCTTTAGTGCCTCAAGCACCTCTTCGTCACTAGTTGGTGTGCTAAATAAAGATATAATAGCATTATGAAAGGCTATACTTGGTTTTAATTTGCTATCGTAGAAGTTGGACACGACCTCATAAATTTTACTTTCAGTTGTAGCAACTCTTAACTGCCTAACAAACTTCTTGTCATCTTCGCTCCACATCGTAGTGTATATAAGACAAGTCTATTTTTTTCTAACTCAAAAATAAGGTTGGACACGGCCGATCTTAAGGTCGGACAGCAACAGGAGAAGGTATTTTCACTCCCACTGCTCTTATATTCATCCAAAAAAAGGCAAAAAAAAAGGTAGATACCCGTAAACATTAAATCATTGACCAGACTTGAACTGGCGACCAATTTTTTTCACGGCATGCTTACTAACCATTTAATGTTTACGCGATATCCTCAACAATTTATTGAAAAAATAGTATTTGAAGTGTTTTGATATGGACTAAAAAAACAAAAGAATCGCGAGAAAGATGAGGGACTTGAACCCGCAACCTGAAAACTCAATGACTATGCCGAACCCATTAGTCTCCTCTTTCCGCAATCCTACCAGTGATACAGAAAAAATGGTATTTGAAGTATTACCGCCAGTCTATTTTTTTAAGAAAATTCTAGAAATTCTATTTCCGTGAATATCACCATGCGACAAAATTTCGCTTTTTTGTCGCAGTGTCGCAGGAGTTGCGACAGAATTTCGCTTTTTTGTCGCAGTGTCGCAGGAGTTGCGACAGAATTTCGCTTTTTTGTCGCAGTGTCGCAAAAAATGGACTTAATCCCTAGAAGAAATAAAACTAAATCGGATTGGTTGGAGGAATTTGATATTCGTAGAACTTCTAAGGATAGACTAAATAAAGATAAAATCGCTAGCGAAGAAAGGATTACGAAGACTGATAAAGAAATCTCCCGCCTCATTGAAAAGAAACAATCAGACATAATTAAGGTTGAGGCTATAAATGAGATGTTGCAACGATTAAGTGATGAAAGTAATGAAATAGAGGAAGATAGAATCGCTCGCTTGAGAAAGAAGAAATTGGAACAGAAAAAAGTAAAGAATTAGATAATTTCTATAGATGGAAAAAAGATAATCGTGGCCAACTTTCCGCAATTGTCATGAATAATATCATCGCTGGTATTGAGAACGAGCATTTATCATTTAATGCTTCGTTTAACAAATATTCAAGCGATGGTATTAACGAATACGTAAATGATAGCATTAATAGCAAACTAGAACACAATAGGAACATGCACAGAGTCTACAGAACCGAGAGTGCGGATAGCAACTCGGAATAAAAAGACTTTAGTGTAAAATGTTGATTTAAAATATGTTGATTTTGCTTAGAAATCAACATTATCAACATACATTGGTTTTTTTCAAAACCAAGGGGTTTAACACCCCACCCTAATTCAAAGGAATTTCTATTACACATGCTTTTTTGTGTGTGTAATAGACAATGGGAGAGCCGAATGAAATAGCAGATGGAGTTGGAGCAATCAACCTCGCGGGGGGTGGTAAGTCCTAACTCTATTGTTTCTTTTTTCACTATAATGAATGTGGTGTGTAGGTTTTTGGAAGACTTGGGCGATGGTTGAGAAGAAAGCCCCAACAGGCCAAGAATATAAAGACGCGAAATTTATTCGTGTGTCTGCTGAGTTTGTTGGCCTTGGTTTGGTTGATGGTCTTGAGGCCTTCAACAATGAAGTCAAATATTATACTCCACGTGGCAGGGCAAGTGATAGAGATGAGAATTATCTTTTCGCTTGGGTTCCCATGGAAGCAACCATGAGAGTACCAAAAGAACCAAACTACTTTCTAGCATCATTCAAGGTTGGGGATGCGGGAGAGGAAATTCTTGTTTTTTCCTCTCTCTCTGCCTTTACGAAAAAGATGAAGGATAATGGAGATAACTTTAAGTGGCTTGTCCCTCTTTACTAAAATCATTTTCAATTAAATGACTAGGGTTTTCTCATTGTGTTATCCCCCCATTTGTGTTTTAATCATTAGATTTCCACTGGATTTCCGTCATTAAAGGTCGGACGACTGCGAGAGAGAGCAGAGGGAGATTTATTAAAATTCATCTTCCTGCCCCCTGTCCAACCTTTGGCCATCGGGAGCCGAAACCTTTTACTATATATATATGAATTCATATAGACATACTTTTTTTTTTTTTTCTTATAAAAGGTTGGACACCTTGGACAGATAAAAAAAAGATTAATAGTAAGAATAATAATATATAAAATCCTTTAAAAAACATAATAAAAAGTGTCCAACCCTCAAAAACTGAGGTTGTCCGTGTCCAACCTAAGGGTTGGACAGGGGGTAGAAAGCGGTATTTTATAAAAACTCTCTCTCCCGTGCTCATATACACAAAAAGAAGCAGGACTGCTTTTTGTGCTCAACAAGCACTACATAAGCACTACATTTTTTTACTCTTACATTATCCCCCCAACCCCCCCGTTTCAACTTCGTTGAAACCGCCCCCCCCCCTTCCCCCCTTTGGGGTGTGATCATTTATGTTGGATAGACAGGTCCAACCGCAAAGTATAAAACAAGCCGTTAAAATGTGTAAAACCAACATTAGACATATAGAAAAAAGTGTCCAACCCTTGTAAAAACCGACGAAGGTTTTCTAAAAATCAACAAACTAAGCATACTAAGAGAGATTAAGACATATTAAGCACATAGTCCATATAAACTTTGTTTATATATATTTTTATGTAGTAAAAATATGGACTATGTGCTTAATATGTCTTAATCTCTCTTAGTATGCTTAGTTTGTTGATTTTTAGAAAACCTTCGTCGGTTTTTACAAGGGTTGGACACTTTTTTCAATATGTCTAATGTTGGTTTTACACATTTTAACGGCTTGTTTTATACTTTGCGGTTGGACCTGTCTATCCAACATAAATGATCTATATATATATATACATACAAACTCATATATATACACACATATATACATATGTACATACAAACATACATACAAACATACAAACATACTTACATACATACATACATACATACATACATATATACATACATACATACATATATACATATATACATACGTACATACATACATACGTACATACATACATAAATACATACATATACATGCAAACATATATACATACATACATACATACATACATACATATATACACACACATACATCATACATACATTCATACATTCATACATGTATAGTACACACATATAGACATACATACACACACAAACACACACACATACATACATACATACATACATCTGTGTACATACATACTATGTACATACATACGTACATACATACATACATACATACATATACATACATACATTAAAATTCTAAGTCAGTGGAAAAAAAATTATAATTATAAGTATGTGAAGAAAAAAAATGCTGAATGAATGTTTGCATGTATGTATGTATGTATGTATGTATGTATGTATGCATGCATGCATGCATGCATGTATGTATGTATGTATGTATGTGTGTATGTATGTATGTATGTTTTGGTTTACATTGGTAGAGTGATTATTATGTCTCGGGTTTGTGGTCCGTATGAAACTGGACAACTATTCGTAATAAGAGAGATTTTAATGAAATTGATGTTTTGAACTTAGAGAGAATAGGTAGCCTCAAAACTAAATAACGGCTCTTAGTGTGGTTTCTGTGATGAAACTGCACTGAACATCCGTCTTGAAGTGCGACCCTATACTACTCGAGTGCATTTCCCTTCCTTGCTGAAGAGCCAGCACTCGTCCTTGGGTTTCCCTTTTCCGGCCTTGCGAGCTGCCCAACCTTTCTCTGTGGAACTAGTCACTTTGGCCCGGTCAAACTTCTTGTCTAGCTCCAGGGCACGATCTTGCACGAACCTCCACCAGGAGGCAAAGTCCCACTTGAACTGCTTTCGGTTCAGTTCAGCCATTTCAACCCAGACTTGCCAAGCTTTCTTCACCTAGAGTCAGATTGCTTTGGGCACACTAACGCATCCTTCACTATTTGCTGCATTCGGTCTTGGCCATAATCAGCCAACCAGTCTCTCCTAGCGTTCAAGTCTACACACTGACCGACGTACTGTTGCTTACTCGTAAAGAGGCAGTCATTCAGTTCCTTCACCTTGTCCTGAACATCAGAGGCGTCGGCTTTCTTGTACCGGGCTAGCAGTCTGTCCCACAGTGCTTTAGGGTTTTGGTCAAAGGTCAGCTTCTCCGGATCAGCTAAGTCACGCACCAGGCTCTTCGCTTCACCCCCGAGCATGTCATAGATGATATTGAACACCCTCTCCTTTTGCTTGCTCATCTCAGCAAGTACACTAGCGTCATAGGCCATCACCTGTTGTATCAGTGCGACAACACGATCAGCACCCCCTAGTGGGGTTTTGACCTTAGAGGGGTCCGCCTGTCCTCGGGAGGCCCCACTCTTGCTGTCGCCCTCTAAGTCTGAGCCCTTGCCAGTTGACAGCCTAGGTTTGACAGTGCTAGCATACCACTAGAGTAGAGGTCAGAGGGGTGCCGGTCTTCATCTTCCTCCTCCTCCTCCTTTCCCTCTTCAGTCTCAGTGGTTGGTTTATCTTTCGGACTGCCAAAAACCGGTTTGTAACGCTTGATTGGGGTTTCCTTGTCTTCCTCTACCCCTAACGCCTCCTCAAGGTTTGGAGCTTCCGGTTCGGGGTTGGGCATTGGCCACAGGCGAGTAGAACCCTTGGCTTTGTCCTCGAAGTATTCCTTTACTACTTCTTCGTCCAAGTCAGTCCAATCATTCCACTCTGCTATCTCTTCCCAAGCTAGTATAAAGGGGGGCACCTCTCTACACTTAAGCTGTATCCCTAATACGTTTTCGCGATGCACATATTGTTTGTGGGCGTCAGCACCCTGCAGCACTTCCTTAGGGGCCTTAGCATTACAGCTTTGCACTACCTGCCTATGCAATAGGATCCATGCCTCCTTGCCTGTGAACGTAATCTTATTGTCTGTCTTACTCGTAGTCATTTCTAACCACCGTCAGTCTCGAACAGACACACGCTCCACACACACACACTTACACACAGCACACAGCTATGCTCTCTACTTGCCGAATAGAGATATGGTCACGCTATGCTTACTCTGTTCTGATGGCACAGACACAGGCAAGCAACCACACACACACACCCACACAGAGAGAACACAACAGAGGCCACGAGCAGACTCACACACACACTACACAGAATAGTGTTTTGCTTGTCCACATCACCCTTTACTCTCTCTCTCTCTTCAACCACGTGTGTTACCACTGACTTTAATGCTCAAGCTACACTGAGGCTACCTCAGCTACCACCTATGATAGCTTTCCACCTACTAGCAGCTCTATCTGCAAAGTCAGCTCTTCAACCTACCTAAGTTTGATGTTGTTTTGGTACAACCACCTAAACACTCACCTTTCGCTCCTCCCCTCGTGTCCTACGCACGGTTCTTCAGAGCTCACTCCCTCACCACACCTCTCTCACTCCTCACACAGTCACTACAGCAATACAAGGAGTAGATGCAATCATGCAGTACAAATGCGACAAGAACTTAGCAATGTAGGTTGTTGTGTCCCGTGGGCCAGGGGTGCTCAATCCCCCAGTTACCACGGCAATCAATCACAACTGGCCTACTGCTCAACAGTAACTTTGTAATGTAGGTTGTTGTGTCCCGTGGGCCAGGGGTGCTCAATCCCCCAGTTACCACGGCAAGCAATCACAACAGACATACTGCTTTGTACTTTGGCTTTGTAACTTGTTGTGTCCCGTGGGCCAGGGGTGCTCAATCCCCCAGTTACCACGGCAAGCAATCACAACTTGCCACGTCACCGAGCTGACAAAAGCACCACATACTTTAGGAGGCTCACCCTCCCTGCGCACTGCACGCTTCGGTGTCTTGCTCTCTGTCCTGTCCCCTTGCCAAAGCAGAGCGTGGGTAGTGTCCACAGTGATCAGCTGTAGCCACACAATTGAAAATGCGCACTTTCCTGTAATGGGGTCACTTAAGGTGGACCCCTCACCCCTTTAACGAAGGTTCTCCTCTGCGATCCGTTGCACAGGTCACGCTCCAAGGCTCATAACCCGTTGGGAGAAAACCCTCGCGACTTCTGCAAACGGTGGCCGGAACTCGGTGCGTCCCCCTCCTACCGGCCGACTGCTTCCCACGTAAAAGAATTTAACAATACTGAACAATTCCCGCCAGTTCCACTGACGACTTCACACAAAAGATGTACCTCCAGAAAATGACCCACGAAACGGCCTGATATGGGCAATATTGGTAATGGTAAAAAGCTAGTGCCACCAGTACCAGAAAAGGTACTCTGAATGACTGTATTAATAACTAATGATACTACTAACCGTAACGAATAAGACTAACGTATAAAATAGCAATATTGACATAGCTGAGGATGGTCTAATTAATTGTCCAATGTCGGTGCTCTCCGCATGTTTATTAGTCTCCCAGGCGTTCCCGGCCTACTCACTTACAACTTCAAACGTTACTTTAGTACAGAACCACTTATTACTACGGTAGTAATAACAGAGAACGTGACTGAACTACTTCAATGCGCAGGACAAAGGCCTCCGTAATGTTTCCCGTCGTGAACCGGCAACCGGTGCGTCCCCGTCTTACCGGTCCGCGTCACGTAGTAGACTTCACATAACGAAGAATTTGATAATAATCAGAACTATTCCCGCCAGTCCAAACTACCGAAATCAAAAAGATATAGTGTGACCGTCCAAAATTGACGCATGTAACGCCGCACGGATAGAGGTAAACTTGAAAGCATGGGTTGCACTCATCACTTCTTGAAACAGTGCTGACGGAGCAACGCTTTGAACCGTATTTTCGAACACGTGTGTCCCGAGGAAGTTCTTGGACTTCACTGAGCTAAATGTCGAGCATTGTTGTATGAGCTGAGTAAGCTTACTCGGGTTAACTGTGTGTGTAACGCAGAGAAGAAATAGAGGATGATCGACTTGAGGCCATAGAATAGCCCATAGGAGGAAACTACCTCCGTAAGGGTCGCCGCCAAGCCAACAGCACTCCTCAAACTCATCGCCACTGTCTCAAAGATGTCAAATCCTATGAGAGTACCAGTGCAGAGATGCTGGTATCCATGAGATTGAAAATATGAAATGAGTGTGGCCACCGCCAGTTCACACTGAGCGTCTAGGCATGTTGCATTGTTTCTCTTAATCTCCTCCTTCTTTCTCAAAAACTTGTACTGTGTCAGATCGAATCCCTCCGAGACTAGAGATTGGTCAAAAACAGTAACAAGGGCCTCGTATTCCTGCGTTTCGTCGCAAGGAAAAGCCTTCATGCAGGCATTGATCTCTTTGAGCTTGCTCAAAAGCGAAGCATCAGAGTCTTTGTCTGAGCTCGTCTTGGCATATAGCATGAGACTTGCCACTCCTCCTTTCTTCCCCTTGAAGGAATTTATGATATTTTGTCTGTCCTTCTTCTCCGTGTTTGTGACCACCACAGTTGTTGAGCCCTGGGGTGCAGGGGCTGGTGGGGCAGGAGCTGGTGGGGTCAAATATGTCGGAGGGTGTGCCTTTGCACCACTCACTTTTGCTTTCATTCTTTCCAGTCTCATCGTCTTCTCGAACTCCGCCTTCTCTTTCGCCTTCTTCTTCTCAGATATCACCAGCTTTTGAGCATGAGTGATAAAGGCCACCAATTCAGAAGCAGATCTGAGAAAATTATATTTCTCCACATATTGGTCAACACCTGCTTTGTTGGCGACCGGTGGTGCGTTACTAAGTGATTTAAGGACAGAGTGATCCTTGGTAGGAATCCATCTCTTCCATGCCTCCTTATGCAGTAACGCACCCATCAACAGTCTGATCTTGGTCAGAACTCTGTCGGTCTTCTCTAACTCATCAATCACAGGATGAGTTTCTCCTGCTGCCTTAATGCTTTTTTCCATCTCTGCCTTCCCCTCCTCCAAGGCCTTCATTTCCATCGTAAAAAAATGAAATATGCCACTCGAGTTTTTCGAACCCAGATTGGTCTTCATTTTTGTTACATCGACTGCCTCCTGACCAGTCGCGAGGAATCTGGCCGTTGCTCTTGGGTTTGTGTACTGGAGGTAACCCTCACATCGTGGGCCGTATGAACGTTCCCAAATCAGGGTTTGAGTGTACACCCCAAAGATAGCATCGAGTAATTCAAGGTGGGTGTGTGTGTCCCCAAACTTGATATGCTGTATCTTCTTTCTCTTTTCTGGATCAGAGACCAGTTTGCCGAGGAGCTGTGCTGTGTTTGATAATAGGATATAGACATCCTTTTTAGCACGACTTTTCTCTCTTCTTTGATCCTGAGGGATCCACACATAGGTATCATTCTCTCCCCCCATCTTGTTATCAAACTCTTTTTTAGTGAGGTCATAGTGGTCTTGCACCCACTGTTGTTCCTCCACTGTGATCTCCTCTCCATCACTATGAATCAAGTCGATCATTTTTCGTCCTCCTCCTCCCGTGTAGGCAGGTGGTAAGGGATTACCATATGCTCCTCCTCCTCCCGTCTCTTCTTGTTCAAATCCTCCTTCATCTTCGTCTCCTCCATATCTTCCTTCATCATCCCAGCCCTCTTCTACTCCTCCTCCTACTCCTTCATCTCCTCCTTCATTCAGTCCTCTTCCTCCTCCTCCTCCTGCTTCTTCTTCTTCTCTTCTTTGTTCTGCCTCCGAGAATTCACTCACTTCGGCGGTCTCTGTCGGCATGATGTCGTAGTAGTAATTAACAGGAGGACAGTGTCAGCTCCTATGTTTGGTTTTTGTTCGTTTGTGTTCTGTTCCTCCTTCAGTCGATTGACTAGTGGAGAGAGAAACTAATAGAGAGGGTAGAGTGAGATTCCCTGTCCTCTATGAAACACTGTTTGTATGTTTGTTTTTGTTTGAGAAAAATAGTCTTTGAGACTTTCTCCGATTTTCTTGTTCTCCTTACTCAGATTACTTTCTCCTCCTTCTTTTCTATATTGTATCTAGTATGAGGCACTTGGACCTACACACAGATAGTAATAGAGAAGCTAGAAAAGATCTCCTTGAGAAGTCGACAGTCGGTCGGATAGGTTCTCAGACCTACCTTTAGAAAACGATCAGAGAGTTGCAAGAATACTCTGACGTATCTGTGAGATAATGCAGATAAATGCACAAACTAGAAGGGTAGAGTGTTGTGCTCCTGTCCCTATGCTTGTTTGTGTTTTGTGTGTGTTCCTTCACTCTTCTGTCCACCTCCTTCTTCTTGGTCTCTGTGTGAGAACAGCAAGAACGACAGAGAGTTTGTATCTGATGTCTCCTTGTGAGCACACAGATATGGATTGGGCTAGAGTACGAGACGCCTGCTTGAGACCAATCAAATTATTTGTTTTGTGAAAGAGTTATGAGGGATCTGTGTTGGAGTATTTGTTTTCGTCTGACGTCCCCGTGTGAGACAGGTCAGTGAAAATTCACTGTTGCCTGTGTGGCAAAGCAGAAAGAAATCACCCTAGTGATGTGGACTCCAAATATAATGCACCCAACGATAGCTCGTAAAAAGTCGGTAATACAACCAAACACAGTCCTCAAAAGATGAGAATGATGTCTCGTTATATTAGCTCAGTGAAGCCAAAAAGAAAAACGGCAACAGACCAGGAATAAAATGGCATCAGGTCCAATCCGGACAAATAATACTGAAAAACAAGCTGGTGCACCTGTCACCAGGAAAAAGGTACTTTTTACCAGCTATCCGGGGGGTGATGCCTACAATGCGCTGTGTGGCATGACTCGATAGCGCATACTGTTTGCAGAAAGAAATCAGAAGGTGTATGACGAAAATTCTATTTCCGTCATAAAATCGGGAGGGGGTACTGTAGGCATCACCCCCCGGATAGCCGCAGACACCCACAGGCAGCCCAGGCCACCGTGCGGAATCGCGGAAATCATCGTAGACGAATCATCGACGCAGCTCAAGGAGGTCCGACCGCTCAAAAGCCTGCAAGAGCAACTAGGGCTGCGGTTCTGTTCGCTGGTCGTCAGCGCCAAGACGGCAAGCCTCGGGCTTTGTGCGAACCTGTGCCCCGAGGCCCGCGGGCCACTCGACCCCCCTACCTGCCAGCTGGAACATTTGAGCATAGCAGCAGGCCACGAAACCACGCTGAGGCAGGCGTGCGAATTCCTGTCCCGCACGACGTTCCCTCACCTCGAGACACTGCGCCTGGCCTATACCGGGCGGACCTCGGCTGCGCTCGAGTCGCGCCTGCCCACGCTAGGCCTGCAGAAATGTCGCCTTCCCAGGCTCAAGCTGTGTCACGGGGACGATCCCCGCAGCAACAGAACTGGTCTTCACGGGCGCAGTGGGCTACGGGTGCCTGGACAGGCTCTGACACTGTGGCGAACCGTCAGAAGATTTTTTATAACTTTGTTTTTTTAAAGAGACAGGCAGGACAGAAACGTTCGTTTCGTTCCCTTTTTTCTTTTAGGTTTGTTTCTTCTCCTCATCAATAAACAAGCAGTTAGAAATACGCTTTAATGCGAAAGGGTCGCGATTTGTTCTTGTTTGCCGGCGGGCTACACAAGCCAAAAGAAGAAGAAAAAAAGAAACGGGAAAATGAGTAAATGTCGGGGGGGGGGGGGAAACCCTGCAAAGAAAGGGGCACGGGGTGGAGAAGAGATGCGAAAGGGGGAAGAGAAGGCTACTTCTACAACCGGCGAAGTTTGTGTGTGACCTCGCTTACGTCTCTGTCTTCTTTGTAGCTCGGCCCTCGTGGCTTGAAGCGTAACCCCAAGCAGGCTGACTCCAGCAATTTCTGCACATCTTTGCGTACACCATCCGCGTGCATAGGTGGCCGCAAGCACAGGGCCTCCCAGACGAGCCTGAAACTCTCTTCCGTCGAGTCTTTGCGATTGTCCTCACACCAACACATGTACCGTTGGACCGCTTCGGTGACGTCATCTCCTTTTAGCGGGGGCCCGAGGGTTTTGTCCTCGGCAGCCAGCTGGCGTACTTTCGCAGAACTTCAAGGCAGCCAAGGCGTCTGCCAAAAGGCTCGTGGCTGTTCAGGCAGGCGCTCAGCACAGTGCCAGCACCATTCCAGTACTGGGGGATGCCCCCGCGAGCAACCAGAAATTCAACTCCTTTGGCTCGGCTTGGTGTGCGGCGTGCCACGCTAGCGTGGCTTTAGTCTGGTCCTGCTCCACTTTGACGTCGTCAACGTTAACGGCAGGGCGTCGGCCAGGGTTGTCGCGGCGGCGCGTTCCACTGCGCTTTTCACAAAAAATCGCTGTTGTATAATTTGCTTCAGGTAATCAGTGGTGTCGGTCCGCTTCGCCTGATTCGCCTCGTGCAATCGAACCAGCAGCCAAGCTAGCCCAAAGTCCGCTATTTGCTGTGCCTGACCACTGCCTACGCGATTTTTGGGGTCCGAAATGACGTTGTTGTAGAGATTGTTCTCCAGAGCTTCCGACTGCAGTTTCATGGTACTCGTTTGAATAATCGGGGTTGCCTGCTGTAGGAAAATCTGCGCTGGGCCGGATAACAGCTTTTTGAAAACTTCCGGCCTGAACTGGAAGCAGCAGACGCGGAACGCGGCCTCCAGGCCCGGAGATTTCTTCTTAAGCACTTGCGGGAAGGGTGTAGAGTACCACAGGTTCCAGACCAAGACGTTCTTCGGGATTAGTAATTTTTTGAAGGTGTGGTACAACAACGCGCTGGCGCGTACCACTGCCTCCCCAAGTCGAGCTCCACGAGCCAGACGTAAACTTGGTGTTTGTTACCTTCGATGGACAGGCTTTCTTGGTCGGCCGCGCCCTGAGTGGCACGGCACACGAGCTCGTCCAGCAAAAATCCTTGGACCAGGCTATCAACATCGGAGCCTTGGAAGACCTGCGTTGAAGACTGAGGACGGTTGTAGATTTCTAAACATTGCGCGAGTTTCTTATAAATCTGGTTCGAGACCTCGCGGCGATTGAAGTTTGGCATAATCAGACTCCTGCGTGGTGTGAAACGGTAGGGGAAGATAAAAGGGGGCTTATCTTTAGTCTTAACTCTTCTTTTTGGGGGAGGAGGGTTTATTTTCTAGCTGTTGAAAAAAGACACCAAAAAAACTTTTTTTGGAGAAAGAGAGGAGAAAAAAAACACGACAAAACGGGAAAACGCCGGCGGGGGGGGGGGGGGAGAAGACGCTGCACGTTCGTTCTTTTGGTTTCGCGCTAAACTTGGGGGAAAAAGATTAAGGGGGGGGGGGGGGGGGAGCGGAACGAGAACGGAGAGCGCGAAAGGTCGCTTGCTCAATTTCGCCGCTTGTTCAATACCTACACTTGCCGGTTTTTCTTTTGTTGCACCCCCCCAATTCTCCTCGCGCGTCCACCAAACTCTCCCCCCACCTTGCCCGAGCTTACTTTTCTTTTTTGCTCTGCTTTCCCCTTAGTATTACAGCCACGGAAGTCACTTGAGGAGCATACGCCATGACACACGAACAAATTTGGTGGTAGTGTGTGGGGGGGGCCGCAGCACAGTATTTGCGAAGAAACTGTTGTGCAGGGAGGGGGGCCGGGGCAATGGAGAGGGGGGAGGGGGGGGAGTTGTGTGCCAACCCTCCTCGCCCAAAAAAAAGAGAATCCAACAGCACGACCAATCCGCGGGAAGGCATGGCTGACAAGTGTAACTACAAGGGCAGGTACCAACGGCGGCAGTCTTTTCTGCAACTGCAACAAGACGAGGACGTCAAGGGGCTGCTACGCGCACGCGCCGACCTGTTAGTGAAGAGGCTGCAAGGCTGTCCGGGCGTTTGCGGACATGCCAGGGCCGCGCAGGAGCTCTTGGCAGAAATGATGCTGTGCTTGGAGGGGGCGCTGCTCATCGCCGCCGAGTGCCAAGAGGCATTGGAGGACGTGGGGGAGGCCACCTGGATTCGCTTCGAGCGGTGCGCGGAAGATTCTTGCAACGACCTCCTGCGTGCGGGCACGGGCTGCCTCTGCTGGCGCGAACGCAGGCAACTGGCACAGAAGGGCCGCCTGCTGCTGCTCTAAACTTGCCATTCTCTCTTTTTAAAAATGGATTGCCTGTTCTTGTATCTTGGTTTCGGGGGGCGGTGGACAATGAAGAAAGGAAAACGAGGACATCCAAAAAAATTAGCAGATTAAAATCACCCTTTTTTTTGGAGCTAGCAACGAAAAAGCTAGAGGCCCGCCTGGTGTTTTTTACAAGTTCCGGAAGTGTAGGCCAATGGGGTGGGCCATCAACCTAATATTCAGAATTAAATTCTTTTGCCAGCGAGTTTGTTAACTGACAAAAAAAAAGCCGGTTATGTTCAAAAAAAAGAAAGGCGGCAAGGCGTTGGCAACAGAGAAATCTTTGGTTTGTTTCCCCCCTTTGCTGACTTTAATTACCAAGTGGTGACAAATTTGCCTATTGGCCTACGTTAGCCTCATCCTCGCGGACTTGCCTCTTGGCTTCCCTGACTAGTTTCCTGAGTTCCTTAACGTGCTTTTCGGCTTCCCGGAGCTGCTTCGAATTGCAGGCCGATCTCTCTCTTAAATCTTGGATGTTTCTTTGCGTGCAGAGGAGCGCCGCCTAAAAGCAAAGCCAAGATCAAAACATGTACATACTTGGCTAACCCAATTTTACTTCTCCGCGTCAGCTGTAGCAACAGGCACAGTACCTCGAACGGGCTCAGGAAGGCCTTGGGTCCAATGCGCTGCCCTATGTCGGCCTTGGTTTTGGTCCATTGAGCGCCATGATCTTCTCGCAAGATGTCGTGCAGCACGGTGGCCAGGTCTTCGTGGCGCATGGGTTGTTGGTTACGCTCAGCTCTCAATCTGTCTATGGCACGGTCCAGTGCGTTCATCTCTTGGAAGTCCCAGAAGTCAACCGTCTGCTGCACCGCTCCGAAAACTCCGCCACTGATCGCAACCATTTCCGCTGCGCAAAAATATATTAATTTTTTAAAAAGAGACGCCTCAAGGGGAACAGTGCGGGAACAAGGGAAAGGGGTGGGATGCCGAGCATAAAGAAAAGAGGTGTGCACTGCACAGAAACAAATAGAGAGAAAGAGACATATTTCTTTGGCTGTGCTTCAGCGACAAAAAATGTGCAAACTTCAAAGGGTAATTTCGCAACTTCGAAAAAACATGCGTCGGTGCGCCCCCCCCCCCCCCCACACACACACACTCCTTCGTTCCGCTATAGAAAGCGCGGCGAGGGGGGGCCGCGGCGGAGCGCTCAGGGATGGCTAGGGACGAAAAAGAAGAGGGAGAGGGGAGGGGGGGGGGGAGCAGACGACGACGACTGTGGGGTGGGGCAGGGGCAACGGTCACCGAGATTTGGGGGGGGGGGGGGGGGGGGGGAGGGGGGGGGGGACGCGTTTTATGCGAAGAAAAGCTTGGATTTTAATCTGCCACCCCCAAGAAATCCGCGGCAGACCGTCCCCGCCCCCCCCCCCCCCCCCCCCCCCCCGCCGAGGATGTCACAGCTTTTCTTCTGTCTTGGCCAAGAAAGTAAAAAAAAACTTGGTTTAGTCCGTCAGCCTTTTTTTAATTGCTTCGTCAGAACGTCGCCCATCCTTTCCAATCCTGCGCTCAATTAGATCTCCAGTACTTTTCAATGTACTTCTTATGAACCAGAATGCCAAAAGGCTTCTGCGGGTCCTCTGGTTTTGTTAGGGCCTCTTTTAGCGAAGGGTTTTGGTTTAGCATAGTGAGCAGGTAGGCGTGCGCCGAAAACGCCAGCGTGTTGCGCCAGGTCACGGCACCGACGCACGTGCGATCTTTATAGTCTTTCCAGCCAGCTTCTTTGCTCTGGAACTCACTGGGGCCCACGGTCGTCTCGTACCAACCGTCCAGCGCGGCCCTCAGGAATTTGAAGCGCCCGTCGTTGCTGCCGTGAATTTTCATTATACGGTTAAGCGCATGGTACACGTAAACGCACTCGTTATACGCGATAAAGGAAAAGGGCTTCTCTGGGTAACGCAGGTCACAGTGCCTGCCGGCAAAGATGTCCCCCGTCAGCGTGCGGTTTGTCAGCAGCAGGCGTTCTAGGCAAGGGCGCAGCCCCGCGTTTAACGCCCGCTTGTCCAGCCCCGGAAGCAGGTCCAGCACCGCGCCCAACTGTCGCCGGTCCTCTTTGTCGATGGCGAGCAGCATCGTCCTCACCAGAAAATTACATTCGTTCACGCGCTGGCCCTTAGCACCTACGAGCCTCTCGTACGTGTTGCAGAGGAGCAGCAGGTAGTGCAGCAGGCCGAGATTACTGTCGTCTGGCGATTTATCTGTTGGTAGCAGGACGTCCCCGCTACTGACAGCATAAAAGTTAGGGTTAGGGGCGCGCCCGGGCGCGACGACGATGCCCGCATCATTGAGCTGCAGGACCTCACGTTCCAGGCCCAACATCAAGAAAGGCCTAGAGTCTCGAGAATGCTCGCACGACCGGACAAAGATTGCGTAAGGCGATATAGAGGACCACACATAGTACCTCCGTCCGCCAAATGTGTCGGGATCTCTGCTACCTGGTTGTACAGCTTTTTTGATGAACTCCTTGTGATCATCGGTAATCTCTTCTTTACTTTTAAGCTTAAGCCAAGACAAGAGGTTTGTTGATCCGTAGTGCTCCGTTTCCTGCAACCAGAGCAGGTGCGCTGGGTTACACACCTTATTCAGAACGGAATCAAGGACCGCGAGGACCGATGCCTTAATGTCGTCAAAGGTGGTCTTCGGGACCTCGTTGGCCGGTTTGTACACGGAACGCTTGATTATGTCGCGCAGGCTCAGTAGGCGTTTCTTGGTTTCTGGGTTCAGTTCCTTCCTGTCGTACTGCAGCAGCCAGCAGGAACGATAAGTCTGTGGCACGGGAGCCGTTGGTGGCATTTTTTTAGCGTCTTTTGCCATCGTCTTCAGCACTTCCCGTAAGCTAGCAACTGCCTCTTGCGTCACGCTGTAGAAACGGAGGCCAAAGGCCCTTTTGTCGGCGCCTACCAAGAGCAGGTGCTGCTGCGTCACGTGTATCTCAACAGCGCACTCTTTGTTGCGCTAAATTCGTCAGTTATTGGCTCTAGCAGAGCCTCGAAGTCGGTCACGGTCGGGCCTTGTACGACAGAAGCCCAGGCCTTCCGACTCATGGCAACCGAAGAACACAGCTACTGAATTGTTGTTGTTACTTGTTTTTAATGCTAGAGTACAGCAAACAAATAGCCCCAAAAGATTTCAAACAACAGAGGCAGAAAATAACGAGGGCAAAGGGAATGCCGCCCCGCCCGCCTGACCAACAAGGTCCTGTCTTTTTTTCTGTTTCTGCCCATCCGGCATGGAGAGGAAGAGGAGCTGGAGGAGGGGAGGGGGGAATAGAAGAAGCAGGCGTGCGGTGTGGTGTGCGATGGCGGTGGCGGCTTGCGTCGTTAGCGTTGTTGAAAGGCCCATGCGTTTTCCTCTTTCAGCTTATCCAGCTCTTTTCTCTCCTCTTCATCGATAACGATATCGAAGGTAGTTCGGATCTGCTCGGGCGTCTTGCCCCTGAGCATGCTCGCAATCTTGGCAGCTGCGAGCTCCAGCAGTGGTTTGATTACCATGTAGTTCGCGGCCTGACTCACCCCGCAAAGCACACAAAAAACAGACAAACAAGCATGCATACACGCCGCTTCTCTCTGTCTGGCGCACCTCCCTCCCTTTGCCCCCCCCCCCCCTACTCCATGTCCTTTTGGTTCGGGGACGGGGGCAGGACTGCGAAACAAACACACAAAAAAGAGAAGAGGAAGGACCAGAGTTAGCTTGAATAGCAGCGGCTGCTTTACGTCAATGAAGGCAGCGTACTCGCGACCCACTACTTCCTTCATGTCGTTACTTGGCATTGGCTTTGGAATTGGCTTCCAGCCTATCTCACTGAAGAGATTCATAAATTCGACTACCTTCTTCGCGGTCTCGAACTCCACATCATACAGCGGGATAGTATGGACTCTTTTGCCATTTTCGACTTGAGCGGCCTCTGGTTCTTCCGCTATGGGCTCGATCAGCTCAGATATCTTTGCCTTCTTTAAGGACACCTCTACCGTCTGTCTGGCTATTGTCGGCCTGGCTACTTTCGGTTTGGCTGCCGTCGGCCTGTCTGCAGTTTCTACCGTCGTGTCGACCTTACCTTGTAATTATAATCTCACTATTGTTTTTTCTTCGTCATCAGCTTCGTCTAGGCTTGTATCTTCTTGCTTCTTCTCTGCCTTGGACATTCTTTGCGCCATAAGGTCCAGAGAGGAGGCGGAAAACAACTGCTGCTACTTCAGTTTGTGGAACTTAAATTTGAAAAAAGGTGCTCAAAAAAAAGGCCAGGAAGAAAGAGGTCGCAAGCAAAAGGTTTAAAAAAAAAGAGGGGAGAGGAGGGGTGAGGGGCTTGCGGGCAGTGGGGAGGAAGGGATATGCAAGAGGGATTTCTCCCCGGGGTTGGGGACTAAGGGAGAGGGTGGACCTTTACATTTGCCCTTCCCTCGGTTCCTCACCCCCCCCTCCACAAAAAACCACCAAGTGGCACCAAAGAAAAAAAAAGGGAAAAAAGAAGGCGGTCCCCCCCCCCCCTCCCTCATTTAGAATTCCCCTTTTCATTGTCGTCGTCTTTTTTTTCTCTTGGCAGCCCCACCCCCCCCCCCCCCTCAAACTCTTGTTCGCGCAACTTCTATTCTTCTTTTCCCCCCGAAGATCTTGCGTAAATGTCCATTTTAAAAAAAGAAGAGGGAGAGCTGCCTCGTGCAAAGAAGAATGGACAGTTTGTTTCAAGACCGTGAGTATAACTGGCTAGGCCAGAAAGCCAAAAAGTTTAAGGAACTCTTTCCCCAATCTTGGGCAAGGGCTTCGGAATGTCTACAGGCAAAATTGCCGGAGATGGTCTTAGACGGACAAAGTGATAAGGTTTTGGGCCAGTTAGTACGTCTCTATCTGCACAAGCACAGACAGAGCAGCCTCTGCGTCTTTCTTGCGGGTGTGCACGAGGCAGAGAAGGTGGCTGCCTCTCCAACAGCCCAGGCGCAGCGACTTTTGCAGCAAGAAGTGGCGAAGGAAAACACTGGAACGGCCCCACTGGTTGGACGAGTCTAGCAACACGCACGAGTGCAGAAGCCAAAAGATACACTGCTAAGGCGGTGCAAAAAAGATACGGAAGTGACAGTGAACAACACCCAGAAAACATCGATGGCAGTGTACTAACAGACTTTGTAAAATCTAGTGGCCCCTACGGTCTTGTGTTGACAAAAGAAACAGGGGTTCAAATGGTTAATAAGGAACTCAAATGGAATCAAGACTTACTCATCAATGTAATATCGGGGGATGATTCAGAGTCAATCTTTACGCCAGATTCACTCTACACTTGGAGCAAAAGGCTAAATAGGCTATTCAATGATAAGATAAAAGCAGCGCTCTTGCAAGCTCCGGTAGGCAGCGACACGTCCGCCCCGGGCAAGACCACGAGCAGGATTTGGGTGAAACAATCCCCTGAGGAATCGGAGGCATGCACTATTTTTGTTGCTACTTTCTGCTAACAGGAAGGCTAGGGAGAGGGAGGGGAGGGAAAGAAGGTCAGTTAGGCAGGCGGCGAGCATTTGGAGTCGTGAGGAGGGCTCTGCCTCTTTGTTGTATTCGTGCTAGTCTTGCCAGGATTACTGGGATTTCCCTCCCGCTGTTTCGCACTCAGCGTTGACGCCATTTTCTTTGTCGACGTTCGAAACCCGGCAACTCTCGCGACGAAGCTACTGTTTTCCGAAAATTTTGGCAGGTGGCTGATATGACACAACACCCTATTACCAGGTTAAGAGTCTGTCTAACCCGCAGGCCGTATTAAATAGAAATAATAAGAGGCACGTCGTCGTCACATCGCAACTGGCGGAGAGCCTTGTAGCTATCTTTGTTTCTTTTTTTGCTTTTGGGATCGCTCAAATCTCCTGCTAGGTTATTGGACCCCTGTTGTTAAGGCTGGAGAGACAACACGTGAAGATGTCTTTGAACAGGAAGCGAGAAAGGACAGCAAGGTACGATCTCACGCAGACGCTAAGTCCCGTAAGTGGGGGTGCTTTCCCCAGAATTCATACATTTCCTCCCCAGACATTTTCTCGAACGTGCCGGGCTTCACTAGGCCTTGAGATTCCAACCATTTCGCGGGCCCCAGCTTCTTTTTCAGTTGGACTGAACGCCGGTGGGCCTCCAGCGCTGAGTCTGCGCTCTCCTTTTTCTTCTTGGTAGCAGCGCGTGTTTTGACACCCTTGCCACTGGGTTGGCTCAAAAGCTTGAGATGCTTTCTAGGCATGCATCCTCCTGTTTCAGCCATGAGAAACGTCTTCATTCGCGGCGGCATGGTCTGCACAAATATAAATGACAGCAAACTCTCTTGTTCTTTTTTATACGGTTGACAATAAACAAGATTAGCGATAGGTAGACAGATAGACAGCATGGATAGATGTATGCATAAGAATCCATTGCATAAATAGACAACATAGATAGATGAACGGATAGCATAGATAGAACAGGAAACACGCACGTGCACATGTGCAAACATGGACAATCACACACACACACACAAAACTTTGGCACACACAAAACTTTGACACACACACACACACACAACTTTGACACACACACACAAACTTTGACACACACACTTTGGCACACACAAAACTTTGGCACACACAAAACTTTGACACACACAAAACTTTGACACACACAAAACTTTGACACACGCAAACAACCTTTTACACACACACAATAAACAGATCCTACACACAAAAACTTTGACACACACGATAAACAGATCTACACACAAACACACCACCTTT
>WBZZ01001597.1:75000-77500 GCA_019918135.1 Paulinella micropora
ACATAACATGACATAACATAACATAACATAACATAACATAACATACCATATGACATAACATGACATGACATAACATGACATAACATAATGTAACATGACATGGCATGACGTGACATGACAGGACATGACAGGGCATAACATGACATGACATAACATGCATAATATAATGTAACATGACATGACATGACGTGACATGACAGGACATGAAATAGCGTAGCAGAGCATTGCATAGCATAGCATAACACAAAACAATACAACACAACATAGCAGAACATAACACAACACAACATTTATAGGAAACAGTCCATCCGCAGAGGCCCTAGATAGATAGATAGATAGATAGATAGACAGATAGATATATAGATAGATAGATAGATAGATAGATAGATAGATAGATAGACGTTTTCCTATTTTTATTCTTGTTCTTGCAAGGTTGAAATGATTTCTATCAAAAAGGAATTGTCCTTGTGGGGATTTATTACCGCGAAGTTAAACACATCGATACAATTTATCGGTCACCTTCACAAAATTTGGTCAGGTTACCGAGAAAAACTACATATGCGGCGCACCAAATTCGACGTGTTTTGCGGGCCTGCCGGCCCGGCTCCGGCTCGCCCGTAAAACACGTGGAATTTGTGGCTAGCCGCATAATCTACTATTGAGAGATCTATCTATCTATTTATCTATCTATCTATCTATATGGACAAACGTACGTATACGTATATGTGTGTACGTATGTAAATCGTTCATATTTTGTGTGCATTGGCATGTAATCAGTAGTAAGTACATGGACTAGTAATATATATCATGTATTTGCCTTGTCTATCTATCTATCTATTTATCTATCTATCTATCTATATGGACAAACGTACGTATACGTATATGTGTGTACGTATGTAAATCGTTCATATTTTGTGTGCATTGGCATGTAATCAGTAATAAGTACATGGACTAGTAATATATATCATGTATTTGCCTTGTCTATCTATCTATCTATCTATCTATCTATCTATCTATCTATCTATCTATCTTTTTGCTCATGTCCACCCTTACGAAGATCCTTCGAGCCTCCTCGAAAAGAAGAGTCCAAAAGTGCACGTCCATCAGGACTATAAGTCACAACCCGGCATTGTCAACCCGGATTCCACCCACAGTGTTGACGCCGAGACATACTCTCATTTCGTCCAAGAAGTGCCCCGAAAGAACCAATCGAAAGAAGAAAGCACCTGATTTTGCCATCAACACCAAGCGTATGGAAAGACATTGAAGAAGAACTCCAATCCGCCCTCCCTCTCATCCTCCCCTTCTCTCTCATCTTGCATTCCGTCATAGCCGTCCAGTGTTGCATAGCCCGGGCTAGGTCCCTTCGGGGGTTTAGGCCTTTACACAATGTCATCATTGTAGCTTGCGCAAGCTTACGGTGCTCAAAACACTTGGACTAACGGCTTCCTTTTCTTTCTCTTCTTCCTTATCCTCCCCACTCTCCATTTCTAGATTGCCTTTTTCTTCAACGTCCTTCCTCCTCTTCTTTTTTCCAGAGCACAGTCTACCCGTGATTCCCATCCCGGACACATGCACAGTACACAAATTACTGTTTGATGTGAAACTGCGTTCCTTTGCAAGGACTACATTCCTTTGCGACATCTCATCTATCTATCTATCTATCTATATGTGGTGTCGTGTTAGGACCCGAGCCACGCTGCCCGAAGTGAAATGCTGACATCACGCAAAGTTAACGACAAGCTACCAACAGCCTCTGCAGACTCAATGATCCTTTCCAACTCTTTCCCTTCCCTACATCTTGTACGTATTTTCTGTTATCTATGTTTATGCATGTTTTATGTATATAAGACAACGACTAGTTTGCATATAGCTTACTCTGACACCCCCATCCTATACGTATTTATATACATACATACATACCAACATACATACCAACATACATACCAACATACATACATACATACATACATACATACCATACATACATACCATACATACATACATACATACATACATACATACATTACATACATACGTGTTATGTTATGTTTTGTATGTTATGTATGTTGTGTATGTAAGTCAACGACAAACTGTCCACAGCTCACTACAAACACTCTATATACATACATACATACATACATACGTACATACAGACAGACAGACAGACAGACAGACATGCATACATACATACATACATACATACATACACTACATACATACATACATACATACATACATACATACATACATGTTATGTTATGTTTTGTATGTTATGTATGTTGTGTATGTAAGTCAACGACAAACTGTCCCCAGCTCACTACAAACACTCTATATACGTACATACATACATACATACATACATACATACATACAGACATACAGACATACAGACAGACAGACATACATACATACATATATACATACACTACATACATACATACATACATACATACATACATACATACATACAATGTTATGTTATGTTTAGTATGTTATG
>WBZZ01001598.1:5000-7500 GCA_019918135.1 Paulinella micropora
CAGACAGAGAATTAGGGGATGGTGTGGGTGTGCTGGGCCCGTGGTGGGGTGCCTTATGTGTGCCTAGCCATACGCCTATAAGTCATATGCCGAAATAGCGACGGGAAGCACAATCCTGTTCTCTCAGGGTGCCCTTTCTCGCTTGTTGAGCCCGGAATAAAACCCACAGTGCTCTGTCGGTTTATACTAGACTGTCGAACAGTCTCGAAACTCCATCTGCTTACTGGGCCCTCTGTAATGGAGGTGGGAGCTCGTTCTGCAAGGGGCGCTTTATGGAACGAGCCCTGGCCCCGCCTGGTACCAGGAAGCTTTGGTATTGCCTGTATCAGTCCCTTCCGTGCAAACATCACGGCTTAGCTGGGCATCGGGTTAATACTTTACCCACAGACTTCCTGGTTGACGAAATCAGAAGCTCCTTTTTTCTGACATTAGTCGATATTTCATCAGTTGATCTTATCACTTACTCTACGGAATGAACCAAGGCCACTTGAGGTGTCACTGACCCTCTCTTGGGCTTGATTTTTTGAAATGGGTGCCATCTGTCGACAGACAGAGAATTAGGGGATGGTGTGGGTGTGCTGGGCCCGTGGTGGGGTGCCTTATGTGTGCCTAGCCATACGCCTATAAGTCATATGCCGAAATAGCGACGGGAAGCACAATCCTGTTCTCTCAGGGTGCCCTTTCTCGCTTGTTGAGCCCGGAATAAAACCCACAGTGCTCTGTCGGTTTATACTAGACTGTCGAACAGTCTCGAAACTCCATCTGCTTACTGGGCCCTCTGTAATGGAGGTGGGAGCTCGTTCTGCAAGGGGCGCTTTATGGAACGAGCCCTGGCCCCGCCTGGTACCAGGAAGCTTTGGTATTGCCTGTATCAGTCCCTTCCGTGCAAACATCACGGCTTAGCTGGGCATCGGGTTAATACTTTACCCACAGACTTCCTGGTTGACGAAATCAGAAGCTCCTTTTTTCTGACATTAGTCGATATTTCATCAGTTGATCTTATCACTTACTCTACGGAATGAACCAAGGCCACTTGAGGTGTCACTGACCCTCTCTTGGGCTTGATTTTTTGAAATGGGTGCCATCTGTCGACAGACAGAGAATTAGGGGATGGTGTGGGTGTGCTGGGCCCGTGGTGGGGTGCCTTATGTGTGCCTAGCCATACGCCTATAAGTCATATGCCGAAATAGCGACGGGAAGCACAATCCTGTTCTCTCAGGGTGCCCTTTCTCGCTTGTTGAGCCCGGAATAAAACCCACAGTGCTCTGTCGGTTTATACTAGACTGTCGAACAGTCTCGAAACTCCATCTGCTTACTGGGCCCTCTGTAATGGAGGTGGGAGCTCGTTCTGCAAGGGGCGCTTTATGGAACGAGCCCTGGCCCCGCCTGGTACCAGGAAGCTTTGGTATTGCCTGTATCAGTCCCTTCCGTGCAAACATCACGGCTTAGCTGGGCATCGGGTTAATACTTTACCCACAGACTTCCTGGTTGACGAAATCAGAAGCTCCTTTTTTCTGACATTAGTCGATATTTCATCAGTTGATCTTATCACTTACTCTACGGAATGAACCAAGGCCACTTGAGGTGTCACTGACCCTCTCTTGGGCTTGATTTTTTGAAATGGGTGCCATCTGTCGACAGACAGAGAATTAGGGGATGGTGTGGGTGTGCTGGGCCCGTGGTGGGGTGCCTTATGTGTGCCTAGCCATACGCCTATAAGTCATATGCCGAAATAGCGACGGGAAGCACAATCCTGTTCTCTCAGGGTGCCCTTTCTCGCTTGTTGAGCCCGGAATAAAACCCACAGTGCTCTGTCGGTTTATACTAGACTGTCGAACAGTCTCGAAACTCCATCTGCTTACTGGGCCCTCTGTAATGGAGGTGGGAGCTCGTTCTGCAAGGGGCGCTTTATGGAACGAGCCCTGGCCCCGCCTGGTACCAGGAAGCTTTGGTATTGCCTGGATCAGTCCCTTCCGTGCAAACATCACGGCTTAGCTGGGCATCGGGTTAATACTTTACCCACAGACTTCCTGGTTGACGAAATCAGAAGCTCCTTTTTTCTGACATTAGTCGATATTTCATCAGTTGATCTTATCACTTACTCTACGGAATGAACCAAGGCCACTTGAGGTGTCACTGACCCTCTCTTGGGCTTGATTTTTTGAAATGGGTGCCATCTGTCGACAGACAGAGAATTAGGGGATGGTGTGGGTGTGCTGGGCCCGTGGTGGGGTGCCTTATGTGTGCCTAGCCATACGCCTATAAGTCATATGCCGAAATAGCGACGGGAAGCACAATCCTGTTCTCTCAGGGTGCCCTTTCTCGCTTGTTGAGCCCGGAATAAAACCCACAGTGCTCTGTCGGTTTATACTAGACTGTCGAACAGTCTCGAAACTCCATCTGCTTACTGGGCCCTCTGTAATGGAGGTGGGAGCTCGTTCTGCAAGGGGCGCTTTATGGAACGAGCCCTGGCCCCGCCTGGTACCAGGAAGCTTTGGTA
>WBZZ01001598.1:22500-25281 GCA_019918135.1 Paulinella micropora
ATACAATATAGAAAAGAAGGAGGAGAAAGTAATCTGAGTAAGGAGAACAAGAAATCGGAGAAAGTCTCAAAGACTATTTTTCAAACAAAAACAAACATACAAACAGTGTTTCATAGAGGACAGGGAATCTTATCCTACCCTCTCTATTAGTTTCTCTCTTCACTAGTCAATCGACTGAAGGAGGAACAGAACACAAACGAACAAAAACCAAACATAGGAGCTGACACTGTCCTCCTGTTGATCACTACTACGACATCATGTCGACAGAGACCGCCGAAGTGAGTGAATTCTCGGAGGCAGATCAAAGAAGAGAAGAAGAAGAAGCAGGAGGAGGAGGAGGAAGAGGATTGAATGAAGGAGGAGGAGGAGGATTGAATGAAGGAGGAGGAGGAGATGAAGGAGTAGGAGGAGGAGTAGAAGAGGGCTGGGATGATGAAGGACGATATGGAGGAGACGAAGAAGGAGGATTTGAACAAGAAGAGACGGGAGGAGGAGGAGCATATGGTAATCCCTTACCACCTGCCTACACGGGAGGAGGAGGACGAAAAATGATAGACTTGATTCATAGTGATGGAGAGGAGATCACAGTGGAGGAACAACAGTGGGTGCAAGACCACTATGACCTCACTAAAGAAGAGTTTGATAACAAGATGGGGGTAGAGAAGGACACCTATGTGTGGATCCCTCAGGATCAAAGAAGAGAGAAAAGTCGTGCTAAAAAGGATGTCTATATCCTATTATCAAACACAGCTCCTCGGCAAACTGATCTCTGATCCAGAAGAGAGAAAGAAGATACAGCATATCAAGTTTGGGGACACACACACCGACCTTGAATTACTCGATGCTATCTTTGGGGTGTACACTCAAACCCTGATTTGGGAACGTACATACGGCCCACGATGTGAGGGTTACCTCCAGTACACAAACCCAAGAGCAACGGCCAGATTCCTCGCGACTGGTCAGGAGGCAGTCGATGTAACAAAAATGAAGACCAATCTGGGTTCGAAAAACTCGAGTGGCATATTTCATTTTTTTACAATAGAAATAAAGGCCTTGGAAGAGGGGAAGGCAGAGATGGAAAAAAGCATTAAGGCAGCAGGAGAAACTCATCCTGTGATTGATGAGTTAGAGAAGACCGACAGAGTTCTGACCAAGATCAGACTGTTGATGGGTGCGTTACTGCACAAGGAGGCATGGAAGAGATGGATTTCTACCAAGGATCACTCTGTCCTTAAATCACTTAGTAACGCACCACCGGTCGCCAACAAAGCAGGTGTTGACCAATATGTGGAGAAATATAATTTTCTCAGATCTGCTTCTGAATTGGTGGCCTTTATCATTCATGCTCAAAGGCTGGTGATATCTGAGAAGAAGAAGGCGAAAGAGAATGCGGAGTTTGAGAAGACGATGAGACTGGAAAGAATGAAAGCAAAAGTGAGTGGTGCAAAGGCACACCCTCCGACATATTTTGCCCCACCAGCTCCTGCCCCACCAGCCCCTACAACCCCGGGCTCAACTACGGTGGTGGTCACAAACACGGAGAAGAAGGACAGACAGAACATCATAAATGCCTTCAAGGGGAAGAAAGGAGGAGTGGCAAGTCTCATGCTATATGCCAAGACGAGCTCAGACAAAGACTCTGATGCTTCGCTTTTGAGCAAGCTCAAAGAGATCAATGCCTGCATGAAGGCTTTTCCTTGCGACGAAACGCAGGAATACGAGGCCCTTGTTACTGTTTTTGACCAATCTCTAGTCTCGGAGGGATTTGATCTGACACAGTACAAGTTTTTGAGAAAGAAAGAGGAGATTAAGAGAAACAATGCAACAGGCCTAGACGCTCAGTGTGAACTGGCGGTGGCCACACTCATTTCATATTTTCAATCTCATGGATACCAGCATCTCTGCACTGGTACTCTCATAGGATTTGAAATCTTTGAGACAGTGGCGATGAGTTTGAGGAGTGCTGTTGGCTTGGCGGCGACCCTTACGGAGGTAGTTTCCTCCTATGGGCTATTCTATGGCCGCAAGTCGATCATCCTCTATTTCTTTTCGGCGTTACACACAGTTAACCCGAGTAAGCTTACTCAGCTCATACAACAATGCTCGACGTTTAGCTCAGTGAAGTCCAAGAACTTCCTCGAGACACACGTGTTCGAAAATACGGTTCAAAGCGTTGCTCCGTCAGCACTGTTTCAAGAAGTGATGAGTGCATGCTCAAACATGGACTCGCTCACGGAGGCACATACGGCACAGGCAGGCGGTGTACCTGTTGGCGCACAAGCCACGTACACAAACAGAGTTGCCGGTTGGAAGCGACAGAGAGAGCCAGACCTGAAGACCGCATGTTGGAGGTGGTTCGCGGGCTTGCAGTGTAAGGCACAGATGGAGAACAGAGACTGCTCTTTCAATCATGATAGGCAGAACCCAACAGCAAGGGCAAATTTTCTGAGCAGGACGGAAGGCAAGGAACCGGGCCTTTTCAACATGCTTCAGATTGCCGCTGTGAACGAAGGTTGGTATGCCAATATGTGTGATGATGAGGAGTTACGAGAGGCAATCATTACCTACATGAAGAGGATGAAGGAGAAGAAGGAGGAAAGGGAGAGACAAAAGAACTTAAAGGCCTCTCAAAGAGGACGAGAAGGAGGAGCAGGAGCAGGAGGACGAGGAGGAGGAGGAGGAGGAGGACGAGGACGAGGAACATGGAGAGGAGCCTCGAGGTGGCAGGGAACCCCTCAGAGAGGAAGAGGAGGAGGTCGGGGATATACCCCTTATGGAAGA
>WBZZ01001599.1:0-12500 GCA_019918135.1 Paulinella micropora
TGCCGTTTTGAACGTGTTGACGTGTTAGCAACGTTTGTGTGTGTTACGTGTTTGTGGCAGTACAAACAAGAGTCAGAGCGTGTAATTGTTGGTTATTCTCCTCGTGAGGAGCATGTGTAGGTATACGTGTAGGAGTGTTGACAGAACTGATAGCAGGGTGTTTCCCTTCTCATTGTGTGTGTTTGTTAAGCACTCCTCTGGCTCGACAATGTGTCGACAATCACAATAGTGAGCCCCCTAATGTTTCTGTCCACTGAGTACACTTTCTATGCACCTTACACTCTCCAGTCACACTGTTTGAGGTGTCAAAATCGTACACACAACGAGTGTCTTGCCGTGCCGCTTTGTGGGCCTCTGTGCAAGATTTCACTGTTGTTTATGTGCACTGCAAGCTGCTAACACCTCCCCAACTCCTCTCCTACACTCCTACACTACCTTTCCTTCTTTCTTTGCTTAGGCGAGTGTCTTTTTCAAATTGCTGAATTGAAATTTGGAGGATATAAAAATCTAGGCTGGGACTCCACTTTTGTTGGTTATAATCAAAGATATTATTTATTGCAAGCCGGGGTATTAATCCTTCCAATTCCACAGCACTCTGAAAATAAGCTAATCTTCCTCCTCTGCAAAGAGAGGAAACCAGTATGGCGGAAAATGTAGGAGACTGTCAGAGCTAAGCAACAAAAAGGAAAAAGAGAGGCATTTCCCAGTGTCACCCCTAACGATAATATTATACGGCTTAAAAAAGTGGTACCGGTTATAAATCGTAATATTATCGTTTTCCAACCGGCTCAAAAGTATATAAGTAAAAACGGATATAACTACATCTTAAAGAGATATAGCTCTTCTATACATCACTGTGTGTAGGAGTATAAGAAAAGGTCGCATATTCACCTATCTGCGCCTACATCTATACTTGATCGTACGTTGCACCCGAGCCTGCAATGAGTTCGAAATTACGTAAATAAACGAAGTGATTTCTCTACTATTTACTGGTATTTCACCTGCTCTCATAGAGTCAGGACTCACTTGAAGCAGCCATAGTGTTCTTATTAAGAGTTCGTTGTATCTGCCTACTTGAAGAGTTATAATACAAACTCACAATTCGAATTTTTTCCTTCCAAGTGAAAACTACACACACAGAGTTAGTGTGTTCTGTGCACAGATCGATTTGGAAAGACCCTCTCTTTCAGGAGTGGCTATACAACAACGTATTAGCACAGAGGATACCAAAAACGCATATGCCTCGACAGGCTGTTCACCTGCCGTTGCATTTTTGTGTCCTTCCTCTGCCCTCATACACATTATGCAGTCAACCAACACAGTATGTGTCTGGTTTTGTCGTTTTAGGCACTCCCTATCTACAGAGTGGAGAACACCTCCACTGCACCTCGCCTTTTCAGTTACTGCTTTGCGCTCTGGCTCACTTCTGGTACGTCTACATGTGGAACCAGTCGCGACACGACGACCCAGTATCGAAATACAACGAGCACAAACGACGTCGACGGCAGGCACGCACGATGATGCGGCGGATCGACGGAGCGGGATACGGCAGCCCGGGCAGGGGGGCTGGCCAAGGCGAACGCCAGTCTATCGATCTGACTGGGGAATGACAAAGAAAAGGTTGAGAGCTAAGGAAGTTAAGAGGGAGGATAGGGTACACGACAAACGGCAGAAGGCAGAGGAGCGGACTCCTGAGGAAGAAACGGGGAAAAAACGAGGTGAAAAGAGGAAAAGGGTAAAGAGAATATAGGCAACAAGGGCGATAAAGGGGCCCAAGAGGAAAGAGGTGATAAGAAGGATAAGGGAACGGGGCAGGCAACAGGGGATCAGAAGAGGGAGGCTAAAGATAAGGATATCGGCCAGGGGCCGGAAGGGAATGCGAGACTCACTGGGGGAGACGAAGGGAAGGAACGGGAACGGAACCGTCTCCTCCTCCAGACTTATCACAAGATCAATGAACAAACCAGATCGAGTCCTAAGAGAGCGGTTAATTCAATTAAAAGAGCTGATTTCCCTTTAGCCTACACGAAAGTGGCGATCAAAGAACTAGATGGGGAGGAAGTCATTGGGAATGACACGATGGCGGCGATCAGTGTGATGGGGAAACACTTTCAAGACAAATATGGCGGCGTACGCAGGGATGGGTGAATGGGGTGTCGGGCTCACCACAAATCACAGGCACGATGCTGTTGACGTTTCTTCTCTCGGACGATTCGTCATATACACACAAATTTTGGGTGGTACCAGCATACACGGGAGGTTTATTATGGAGTTTCGACGCGCTTTGGCGAATGCGCACAGGGGTGTGGTAAGGTATGGCACGGGTGAGAACGCACCAGTGTACAAGATGGTAGCGTGGTCGACGGATGACGACCCGCAAGGAAGCGAAGAAGGATGGACGGCCGGCAATTTTACAGCGGCAAAGGTAGAGCTGTCAGAGGAAACGGCGGCCGACGAAGCGACGAGCGAGGTTTTCGCAGTCGGGGATGCTCAGGCAGCAGAGGAGGAGAGCGCATCAGGGGATGAATGGACGCCAGATAGGATAGTTGCATTGTGCGATATACGGTTGGAACAACTGAGGGAGCAACGGAAGCTGGCGACGGATGGTTTCCCGGTACATGGACGTAATTTGGGATACCAACACAAGGAAATGGATGGCAGGACGCTAACACAAGGAAATGGATGGCAGGACGCTACCAATGGCACAATATGTGGCATAATATGTGGTCTGTAATGTGGCGAAACCTAGTCAGGCAAAAACGGGAATCATTGAGTTCCTCAAGGTCAAGTGGAAGGATGAACCCATCATGGCTGACTCGGTGGCGGGGATAAAAAAGGCGTTGAAGAATCGGATTTCTCACAGTGATTTCACGATTGTACTGCCGGTGGGCAGGCGAACGGAAATGTGGTGCTACGATATCGAAGATTTCTTGGTTCAGATCATCGAGTCCGATACCTATACCGAGTTGGACACAAAAGCTCGTTATAGCATGTAGGTTGGGATCTCTGAAGGCGGCAAGGAAGTATCGGCAGGAACTCCTTCAAAGGGATCTGGCGGTGATTAGGAACGAGGAATTTACTCACATTTTGGGTGTATCATAGGATACACGCGATACAATATGCCATGATGATCGATCAGCTGGCAAGGTACGCAGATCAGGAGAAGCAGACACCCACTCTATATCGGTCTCGGGAGGGATTCGACGAAGATGGCGCGGAAGCCACGGTGGAAGATATAGCCGGTAAGGCTACGGACGAACAGATCAAGGAGGAGACCCATAAGGCACGGGAAGCCTTGCGGGCACAGGCAAAGCAGTGGCAGGGGAGCGAGAAGTCCTTGCGATGATGAACGAACATACAGAAGTTTTTGGGCCGTTGGAGGAAGGATCGGTCAAGCACCATACGGCACAGGAGGTGCCTGGTATAGGACGACCTTCTCGACTCAGCTACCACGAAGACAGGATTGCCAAGGAAATGACGGCGGAACTGTTGGAGAAGGAGTTGATAGAGGCACGGTTGTCGGAATACTCTTCGCCGGTGCGGATGGCGCCGAAGCCAGATGGCACATTACGGATGTGCATACACTAGTGACTGGAAGATCAATCAGATCATAAAAAAGATCGAAACGCCGGTTCCGGATGCACGGCGGGAGTGGAAGTATTACGGAAGGCGAAGATATATTCCACTTTAGATCTGAAGAGTGGTTTTCGGCAAATACTTTTGGCGGAGGAAAGCCGATATCTCACGGCGTTTATGGTGGGCATGACGACGTATGTATGGAAGGTTTTGCCGATGGGGCGTAAGGTAGCTCCGGGGATCTTTCAAAAGGCGATGACCGAGATGTTGGGGACCAAGTTTCGTGACGAGGAGTTTGCCTTTAAACATGGCGATGCATCCACATATGCTTTCGCGTATCTGGACGATGTTATTATATACTCCAATTCGGTAGAAGAACACATGGAGCACCTCAGGGATATTATGAGGAGAGTCAAGGCATTCGGATTTCGGCTCAATGCCAAGAAGTGCCACTTCATGCAAAAACGGATCCAATACTTGGGATATGATATCGAGAACGGGACATGCACAATCGCGGCTAAGAAGAAGGAAGCACTGGAGACAATGCCGATGCCGACGAGTAAATCGGATTTACACTCGTTTGTATCCTTGGCACAATATTATTGGGGGTTCATTCCGAACTTCGCCAGTCGGGCGGAGCCCATACGAAATCACATGAAGAACTTCAAGGGGGACTGGGCAAATCGTCAAGGCCGCCATAACGGACTTACGGGATACGATTCTAAAGGATCCGTTGACGGAAGACGGAACGGTCCTAAGGTTGCCAGACTTCAATGCACCTTTCATCCTGGATACAGATGCGTCGGCATACGCGATAGGGATGAGAGACGTTTACGGCCGGTGATGTTCCTTAGCCGACGGATGTCGAGTGCGGAAAGGCAATATTGCACGAATGAAGAAAGCAAGAATTCAGTTCACTGAGCTTTAAGGAACATATGTATATACTTTTTATTAAAATATCATTTGTATACGCTGAGCAATTTCAAAGTGAAAACCGGTCGTAATGAATCAAAGCAAAAATGACTAAATCGTCCTAGGACTTGTATTATTCATTAAATGTGAAAGTAGTTCATTTAACTCCTTGCTGGAAACTAGTTGATTTAAATCCTATGTTCACTAGTTGAACATTCCTGACTTTTTGTGGCTTATTTTTTTGTGTGTTTAAAAATATAAAGTCAGACATTTTTTGAAGCATGAAACTCGAGAAGGCAGTGACCTTGTGTGCATGTCAGGAGGTTTGTGCACATGTTCTGAGGCTTGGAATAGCATCACAATAAACAAAAACGTCATTTTCAACAATAAAATTGAAAGGAGCGATGCGCTCTCATCGACTTTCAAAGTGATGTTTTGGTCAGACATACCATCGAAAAATCACTGTGTGAAATCTCATTGTGTATTCAAATTACCAAGGACGGGCTTTGTGAATTTACGTGTATTAAGTATACAAACAGATTTATACATTCTATAGTCCTATACAAACTGATTTCTAATCACAAAACATAACTTTCCATTTTTTCATTGCAAAAAAATACCACCAAACACCAAGTAAGTTTGTCGTACAGAAGAATTTTATTGAAGAAATTTGTACAAGTGTTTTTGAACTAGTATCCTATTGAACTATCAAAAGCGAAGACCACCAAAGATACAAGGAGCTACAAATATCAACAACGAAAACGAGTGCACAGACACCATTTTTGACATGGGAAATTTCACGACCTCTTCCAAAAATCGGTCAAAAATTGGTCACTGCCGTATAAAAAGGTAAGGGCCGGCTTGAACAACATGCATTTTTTTAATCAAAAATGGGGCAACGATAGGCTTCTACACCAGATCACCAAACAAAAAACCCTTTAGTGGAATGACTGATCGTAATTTGAAGTAGTTCCCAACATATTTTTGACATTTTTTGATAAACTTCACCAGTGATATTTTTAAAAACTGTTTTTGTTTATATAGCATTAACTTTAAAGCTATGGTTCATATGACCGTATCACATATTTCATTGATTTTTTCGTTGGGAACTCTTTCAACATATGTGATTTTTTCGTTGGGAACTCTTTCAACATATGTACTTTTCATGTAACAAAAATATGTTTTTAACTATAATATCATAAATGCCTATCTTCGCCCCGCATTCAGAAACTTTAATTACATAGCTAACTACATATGTGGAACGTGGCGCTGCAAATGGAAAGGAAACTGGAGGAATTGGAAGTGCCACGTTTTCCATGGCGGCAGTTGCCGATGGTAGGCAACATAGTGGTCAGCACTAAGAAGGAGGAGGAACAGCAGCTCCAGGAGCCGGAGGGCTTTAGGACGTTGGAAAAGACGCACCCCAGTCGGGTGGCTCTGGATTTAGAAACAGATACGCAAATTAGGTTTGCTTTGGTGGATAAATTTCGGAGCTCGACGAGTGAGGCCAAGGAATTCCAGGCACTGATCCACGCAGACACGTAGCGAAGCGGTGAAGAAACAGCTCAAGACACACACGTATTCGGATGGGTCAATCTGGTATATGGGGACGGACGGTAGATACAAGGATGACCCGGAACGATGGACGGTATGGGTACCGCCGGCGTTGCGGCACGCAATACTGATTGGGGCACACAACTGTCCTATGCACAGCCATACGGGGCTGGAGAGGATGAAGTGGTCTTTGGCCAGGAAGTTCTATTGGGGGAATATGGGCAGAGATGTTGAGAAGTTTATCAACGGCTGTGCGCCGTGCCAGCGGGCAAAGACGCCTTACGATGCGAATAAGGGCTTGCTCGGGAAATACGAGGCAACGAGCGATATCGTTGAGACGATTCACATCGATTACTTGGGTCCACTGCCGGAGTCAGGGAGGAGAGGTTCAAGTACATCTTTACGGCAATAGATCGGGCTTCCAATTACGTGATCACGGTGCCCACGAAGGATGAAACCAAGGAGACGACCGCCACTCATTGATCATGTGTCTTTAGCAGGATCGGTGTTCCGAGGAAGATAATTTCGGATCGGGGGAGTTCGTTTATCAATTGGGTCTCAAACGAGCTGAGTGCATACTTCGGCTTTCCATGGAATTATATCACGGCTTACAACCCGATGGCTAACGGGAAGATCGAGCGGATGCATAAAACCATGAAGGCGTCGTTGAAGATATACTGCCAGAACAACCAGAAGGTTTGGCCGGAAATGGTTCGTGCCTTCACGTTTGCAGTCAATAACTTGGGATTTTCGTCTTTGGGGGGGCAGGTTCGGCTTTGTCCGAATCAGTTGGTGCACGGGAGGGTGTTGAATACGCCCACGGATGTCTTCAAACACACGGCGCTCTATGACCCAACGGAACTGATGGCATGTCGCTTGCGGGCGATCGCGGAGGCTGAGGGGGCTTTTTGGAGCATGATGAGCTGATGGCCTGTCGCCTACGAGTCATGGCGGAAGCCAGACACTACGTCATGAAGGCGCGGGAGGCTGAAGAGGCTCACAAACAAAACCAGCAGACGCCGAACAAAGTCAAGTATGAGTCGGGGGAATACCATAAAGGGGACTTAGTCTTCCTGTACGTACCAGGTACCCAACTTGGTTAGCGTCAAACTCTTCCCGATGTGGCAAGGCCCTTACACTGTTGTAGAACAAGTAGGTGTTTTGACATACCGAATACAGGGAAAGGGTAAGACGCTAGTAGTACATGTACGGCGGCTGATGCGTTTTAACCCCATGCTGGATCGTAACGAAACGATGACGGAGGCAGTACACAAGCTGGAACACAGTTTACGTCCTCCGCCCAAGCGCCGAGACAAGACGGCCGAGGCGAAAGAGAACCCGACACAACCCTTACCGGCCGTAGCCGAGGGGAATGATCCGAATAATAACGAAGCCGAAGAAGTCGCGCCTGAACAAGCCGACGCTTCCGAGGGGGACGTTATCGCGCCAGGACCGACCAACCACCTGCAGTCGGAACAGGAGGAGAAGGTTGAACCGGTGCCGAGACGCCCACCAGCTGAATCAAAGCTGAGGTCGGCCGACGACGTGAAAATTATGCACTGGCACGTCGGAAAGATATACCTTCTTCGGCCACCAGAGGCACATGTCGGCGACGATTGCCTCAACGATTTCTTCCTCATGAAAGTTAGAGAATGGGAGCCACAGACTCGGGTCACGCGGACAAGCAAGGAAATCAAAGCCGAGCCGCCCGTACTGCAAGTTCTATCGATCACACCAGGACCTCGACGAGCCGGAATCGCGGACTTTTTTATCCGGTATACCGCGACTCCAACCAGGTCGAAACGTTCTGGAAAGGCATCACGGACAAGTCCGAAGGCTACACGCCGTGGCAAATACAGCCGTGGCCTAGGATGGTGCTGGATTACCCATTCGATTTACAGCACGGTCGAATCCCCCTACGGGTGTGGGATGAGATAGTAGCCGAGGGCATAGCGACCCATTCCATCGGGGCACCACCACCAGGCAAATATAAGAAAGCCAAATTAGGGCAGGCGAAGAGGCGCAAGCTAGCCTAGCCCAGCATGCCGTGTGACACCTCACAAGCATAGTTAACGCGGGTAGTATGCGAGATCCAAAGACCAATACTGGGTAGCAACAGTAAGAAACTAGCCATAGGAAAGGGACACGGCTTTGGACTCCATATCTGTTAAAATACTACCTAAGTCCATTCTTCTTAGAGATAGCAAAAGAGAGCCTAACATGACATGATACACGGGAACACGGGAAAAGACCCTGCTTTACCCTCCGTGAGTTGCGACGGCCCTGAAGGTATCTTGACGGGCTAGTACTAGTTGGTGTTCCACCAAGGGTCGGAATAGCTTCGGGCTAACCATGTTGACGCGCAGCAATGCCCGTTGATATGGTTGGCATTGCACATTATACCCACCTCCTCTCGAGTTGCACACCCGCCTCCCGCGGCAACGGCATGAGTGGTGTATGATAAGTTATTCCCCACAGAGTGTCTTAGATATTATGCTCGCTCTTGAAGGGGCTCTAAGGCACCCGACGGCCCTACGTATCCACATAAGCATATCTATACCACTAAGAAATATAACATGTCCCTATTTGTAATACATACCGCCGCAAATCGCGCAGTACGGCGAGGGTGGAACACGCGGACGACAAAGATGACCGGGGCATGGGTGCACCCGCGTTGTCACGCTGTTGACCAGCGTTTGGAAACGAGCAGAGAGTCGAACACCGACACGAGAACAACACACACATAGCACATTGCTCGTTGTGCTTGGGCTGACATACAGATATATACATACGAACTCATGGACATATACCTGATATAGGCACCTGGCGGTGTATGTTTGGCACCGAACATCTGGTGGAGCAGTATCTCGGATTCCTCCTGGCGTGCGTGGCTTCGGTCCTGGTGATACTGATAGTACACCTAGGATTACAGGCGATCGCGGGAGAAGGGCAACGGCTCCCTCCATCCGCGCGGGATAGTCCGGCGGGAACGACCCCGGCAGCTAGCCCGGTGGCGGACCGGCGTCGCGAAGCGGAGCAACTGGACGAACCAGACCCATCTGAGGCAGCAAACTTCAGGTGCGGTTACATACATAACTCACCAGAGGGGACACCCCACATCACAATAACCACTCCGAGCAGTGGCGCAAACAACCTTGCAAGGAAGGGCGCACAGGGAAGCGAAACCCTGCAGCGCAACCTTGCCGGTTCCAATACACCGCTCACACCCGCTCAACCTTCAGGTGGCACAACTTAGGCTAGTGTTGTGGCCACACCGAAATCCCCACGGGGAAAAGCTGAAATCGAGTCGGAGATGTTGATGACCCCTATGAAGTCATCGGTTGACGAGGGGGAGGCACCGACTGAGGACAGCAGTACACCTGCATCGCAACACATCGATGAGGACGTCGATCCCGAAGGGTTAAACACCCCTCAGCACTCGGGATTTGGGTGGATCCCAGAAGAAGACGAGAGCTTATATTATGGCAAAGAATTGAGCATCACGCGGATGGACGCTAGGGAGGAAGCACGCTTGAGATACTGGGAGAAAGTCGGCGATGAGGATAGACTCAAGCCCGACGCTTACAGTGACAAGCTGAACCCGCCCGAAGAGAAGCAGCCCGATCAGCCACGGCCCACGGATCCGGCGTACCAGCACCGCTGCCCGCCACCGGAACCGACGGCACATTGGGGCAGGGGCAAAGTATTCCCCGCGTACTTTCATGCCTCCGACAATATATTCGGAGTATACGGACCGATCGACCGTCCGATATACGCATATTCGGAACGGGGCCCGGTACCGCCGCGAACGTGGAGGGTCGTAGCACCCGGAGTGCGTAGGCCATATCGCATCGACACGGAAACGATGTTGAGAGGTATGGACCTACACCTGAGCCAAGACCCAGATCGGGAAAGGGAGGAGTATCAGAAACCGGTGCGCTACGCGTATGACCCACTGACGCGTAGAGTACACCGGATCTACCCACCTTACCCAGATATCACGGATGCGGAGCGCAGGCTGCGGCTACAATGCCCAGCGCTCGCACACACAACCAACGAACGAACGTTCCCGTTCACACCGTCTAAGGAGCCGTACCGTATACGATTGGTGGGCAACCAGGTTAATTGGGTCCCAGACCCGCACTTGTTTGAGGCAAACCCTCGCAAGATTAAGCTGCCGCCACCAAAGCCTCCATTCGACGAACGGGGCTTCTTGGACTACATTGACAAAGCGAGGTACGAGCCCACCGAACAGGACAACGTCCTGAGGGTACAGTGTGAAAGGTCAAAGAAACGCGGGAGGGGATGGGGTCCGAGATGCTCGCGGAGATGGCACCTCACGGAAAGAGCGTACGCGTCACCAGAGCGATACGCGCCTCACCGATGCCAGATCACGCATACAACGGGGACATCGAATTGATATCCTGCGCGCGATTAATCACCGCCATGTTTCGGATGGGATGTCCCACACACATGGAGTCATCGCGACAACCCGTTACCGGGCATCGCTCGGTACAAGTCGATGGATGAGGACCGAGTGAAATTTACCAAAACCTTGTTCGAGCAAGCCAAATCGCTGCGAGGATGGGTGGGATTGGAGGACTATCAGCGAAAACACGCCCTCCGGTTCTACGGCATTTGGAAGGATCCTCGATGTTTGCTTGAACCATACCAGCTTAGAAAGTTGCAGTGGTCGCAGGAAGATATCAATTCTTACTACAGACTGCTCGAACTTTCGGGTATCCAATTGCCCGAGGAGGTCAAGGCATACCGAGCCTACTACCTTCGGAGCAAACATGACCAACCCTGGGACCTCAGGGTTGAAGAGAATGTACTCGCGTACTATAGGCAGGTCTTAGGCATACCCAAGCCTCCACTCCCTATGTAGGCCGCGAGGCATAAGACGACGAATACCTGAGCGTTTCCGAGGTGCGGCTCGGCTACGGCAGCAGTATTACGTACGGTTCCAACACGAGCATCGGCTCGCGTGGCTGCTGACGATATACCGGCAGTTGACGAGGAGCGACGACCCAAAGATATCCCGCATCGCCAACCAGCTAGCCGATCCTGACGAGAACGTTCCGAACACATATCGAGGCCGCGTGAGAGGCTTCGAACAATGGATCGAACGATTCAGGGCGCAGGACGCACTGGGTTGGGACAGACTCGTCCAAGCCGATGAGTTCCGATGCCACAGAATAACTCAACGGTTGGATTATATCTACCACTTTCGATGTGAGTGGCCGTACTGGCGACAACAGTACGAATACCAGCTGGGGCAGATCATTGGTCGATTCGCCCCAGTCATAAGGTGTATCGTGCCACAGCATTCGGAAGTCGGAGAAGACTCGACCTGGTCGGAAGCGAGGGCTTTGAAAGAAAGCCTGGATCAGGAATCAGACATGCCAGCGGAAGACCAACCCGCAGTGACATGGATCCAGGTGGCAACCATCATCACCGTCTAGCGAAGAGGATTTCATAAACTCCCTCGAGAAAATATACCTCAACGAATAAGCGTAGACGCGTTTTGAGACCCAGCCAATGGGTTGTATATATATTTTTAGACACTTCTACCTTCGCCACAGCGAAGTAGATACTTGCCGGGTGGCAATAAAAAAATGTCTGCAGACAACAAAACCAAACAAACAACGCCGAACACGCCAACTGCACCCTTGACACTGGCATAGCGCCCGTTCATCCCTATGGACGAGGATGCACGGGGTTATTGAACAATTGAGATCAATGCCTCCCTGTATTCTCGGGATCACAGATCCTTGGGACGGACTAGGGCCGAGACATGTGCTAGGGACGCGAAACCTTAGAGTTGCTTGGACATTTGTCTCCGGCGGATACAAATGGCCCAGTAATTCTCGGATCACAGATCCTTAAGACAGGGAAAGGAGACTGCGAAAGGATGGTTTGACAGCGACATGATCAGACCGTTGTACGTCTATGGCAGATCGCCATAGAAGAGGAGGAGATAGTTCAAAATTCAAATTCAAATTCAAGTGAACTCGAAAATCTACAAACTCAAATTTGTATTTTGTAAGCACCGGACGTACAACGGTGATGAAGAGCAAAAACTTAGCGGTCACTCAAGTCACTCAATGGGTTGTCTCCACAGGAGCCGATCACCCATGAGGAAACAGACCCGAAAAGTGCGCTCTCATTTGCCGATATTTACCAATCTACCCCTATTTACTACGGTTCCCGTATAAGACGGAGAGGGGGGATTGTAGGCGCAGATAGGTAAATATACGACCTTTTCTTATACCCTATACACAGTGATGTATAGAAGAGCTATATCTCTTTAAGATGTAGTTATATCCGTTTTTATTTATATACTGTGACTTTTGAGCCGGTTGAAAACGATAATATTACGATTCATAACCGGTACCACTTTTTTAAGCAGTATAATATTATCGTTAGGGGTGACACTGGGAAATGCCTCTCTTTTT
>WBZZ01001599.1:22500-25000 GCA_019918135.1 Paulinella micropora
TCTTAAGGTATAGTCCGGCCACCGCGAAAGAGGTCGCCTTGGATGAAGCTCGAGGGTTGTACCTCTCGGGCCCGAGCCTTGGTGGGGTATGTGTACACGGACACACGTCTTGGCATCAGTCTGAGCCCTACAACCACGAAGGGTTCAGACTGCACAAAGTCGGGGCCTAGTGCTCATTCCCAGCCCGCTACTGAGTCGCCAACTGGCGGCGGGGTGGAATGGATGGCTATGTCTTCGGATATGCAGAGCTGATAGACCAAGCATATCTATCTGTCTATCTATCTATCTATCTATCTATCTATCTATCTATCTATCTATCTATCTATCTATCTATCTATCTATCTATCTGTCTGTCTGTCTGTCTATCTGTCTCTCTGTCTCTCCGTCTGTCTCTGTCTGTCTATCTATCTATCTATCTATCTATCTATCTGTCTGTCTGTCTGTATGTCTTTCTATCTATCTATCTATCTATCTATCTATCTATCTCAGTCTACCCGTGATTCCCATCCCGGACACATGCACAGTACACAAATTATTGTTTGATGTGAAACTGCGTTCCTTTGCAAGGACTACATTCCTTTGCGACATCTCATCCATATGTGACCCCGTCGCGGCGATAAAGCGCGGCAACCAAACCTTTCTCCTTTTTCTTCTTGGGCTGACAACCCTGGCTTAAACGAAGAGGCTTGCTGCCCCTAAGTTAAGCCGTAAGTTACAAAAACTACATGCGAAAACCTACCGACGCACCGCTATTCCCTCCGGAGTGGCCGCCGTCACCCTCCCAGTGCGTGCTCTGCACCGCCTGAACCCCCTGGAGAAGATTTTGCTCATGTTCACCCTTACGAAGACCTTTCGGGCCTCCTCGAAAAGAAGAGCCCAAAAGCGCACGTCCATCCGGACTACAAGTCGCAACCCGGCATTATCAACCTGGATTCCACCCACTGTGTTGACGCCGAGACATACTCCCATTTCGTCCATCGGACAAGAAGTGCCCCGAAAGAACCGACCGAAAGAAGAAAACGCCTGGTATTGCCATCAACACCAAGCGAATGGAAAGGCATTGAAGAATAACTCCAATCCGCACTCCCTCTCATCCTCCCCTCCTCTCTCATCAAACGCCTGTCATGTGACGAAGCAGTAGCGAAATTTCAAAGATATCTCTACGACTTCATATCAAAACGGGTAACAAAAACACAAGAACAAACTCATGAGCGAAAAAACCGCCACGTAATCCGGCTCCAAACAGAACTCACGCAGAACCGACAACAAAAACTGATCCAAAAGAGACATCTGCGAGATCTCAAAAGGGCAGGTTCAATTCCAGCTGCTGTTGCAAAAAGCCTGCAAAAAACTTGGCGAGTATTATTGAAGACCGGTAACCGCCTCCGCCGTCGTCTCAAGGAAGCAACTTTAAGCTCCGCTCAACGACAAGCAAATACACGCTTCCGAACTGACCCTCATAAGTTTGCAAAAAATCTGTTTCATCCCCCCTCAACCCAAACCACTTCCTCCCTATCCAAAGAAAACTGTGACTCCTACTTTCCCAACCTATACAAAGACGCTAATCGTGAACAAACCTACGTGCCCTTACCTGAAATGAATCGCCCGCCTCTACCAACTGTCCCCTTTGACCTCAAGCCACCGTCCTTCTTGGAAACCAAAAGATCTGTGTTTGCCAAGCGTAATGGTGCAGCCCCTGGCAGAGATGGTATTAGCTACCTTGTTTACAAGAGACTTCCCACCGCTTTACTTTTCTTACACAAACTCATTGTCAAGTGTTGGACAACGGATGTAGCTAATAGCTGGGCCCAAGCTTATCTCCCTCCTTCATAAGGACGGCGATCCACTTCAGGCCTCAAACTATCGTCCGATTGCTCTGACAAGCTGCTCGGGTAAGGTATTTTTCTCTTTGTGGTCAAAACGCCTAGAGAGTTTTTTGCTAGATAACAAGTACTTTGACACAGCAAAACAAAAAGGTTTCCTCCGTAACGTTGCAGGATGCCCCGAGCACATTGCTACTACAAAAGCTACCATCAGAAATGCAAAAGATCACTATCGCCAACTGGTCATAGCATGGATTGACCTACAAACGCTTTTGGAAGCGTAAACCACAACTTGATCCAGTTTGCTCTCTGGTGGTACCACGTGCCCCCTATGTTTGCTCGCATAATCTTTTTATACTACGAACTCTTAGTAGCCACAATCGAAGGGAAAGATTGGTCATCAGAACCCTTTGTTTTTGCTGTTGGCGTTTTTCAAGGATGCTGCATTTCTCCTCTCCTTTTCAACATAGTTTTCAACCTACTCCTTGACCTCCTATCATCCTTGACCAAAAACAACGGTTATCATTTCAAGCATAAGACCTCAACAGATGAAGTCATCGTGCACGAAGCTGCTTATGCTGACGACCTCAAACTACACTGCCGATCCCCGAAACACTGTCAATCGTCCATCAACATGATTGACAAATTTCTGTCATGGTCAAGAACAATGGCCGCAA
>WBZZ01001599.1:30000-82500 GCA_019918135.1 Paulinella micropora
TAGAATTGACCTAAAACAAAGTTGCCATTGAAACCTTGCTACGCGCGCCGGTAGCACAGTCATAAAAGTACATATTGCATAGGAAAACAAAACTGTGATCGAGCTATGCATGGGAGCAAACAAAATAGGACCAGCAGGCGCAGAAGCAATCGCAAACATACTTAAGGTACCTCAAACGCCTGCCCGATGGCTTTTGCGCCATCATCCCCGATGTTGTTACTTCTTAAACCAAGCGTTTGTAGCGTCTTGTTCACCTATATCCACATATGTTCCAATTCGACTTGCTACCGCGCCGCTGTAGCCGATGTCAAGAGCTTGAACAGCTGTGTTCACCTAATATCACCACACATACAAACAACGTTAACAACGTTGTGTCGTTTGCTACCGGTGCGCGGTTGCATGGCATTGCATGTGTCTTCACGTGCAGGTCAATAACATGTTGACTAGCCTGGAGCTCTCGAACAACAACATAGGTGACGCAGAGGGACAGGGGATTAGTAAGTTGCTGCGCAGAAACCAAGACTGGGCAAGGCTTCATGAGCATGCTCGAAGTGTCATGCCAGAGATCTATGAAGCCTTGCAGATGTTCACTCCCGAGATATGCACCTGTATAGCTTACTACAGTGGGCCTGATTGCTCAGTTCCGATTGCAGATAAATTTGCTACTCTTTCTTTTCTCTCCCTCTCCTGGGAAGCAGAAGAGATAAAATAGAAGAGGTAAGAGGAAGGAGAAGAGGACTCGGAACGAGAAGAGGAAGGAGAAGAGGAAGGAGAAGCCTGAGGAAGGAGAAGAGGAAGGAGAAGGGGAAGGAGAAAAGGAAGGAGAAGAGGAAGGAGAAGAGGAAGGAGAAGAGGAAGGAGAAGAGGAAGGAGAAGAGGAAGGAGAAGAGGACTCGGAAGGAGAAGAGGAAGGAGAAGAGGAAGGAGAAGAGGAAGGAGAAGAGGAAGGAGAAGAGGAAGGAGAAGAGGAAGGAGAAGAGGAAGGAGAAGAGGAAGGAGAAGAGGAAGGAGAAGAGGAAGGAGAAGAGGAAGGAGAAGAGGAAGGAGAAGAGGAAGGAGAAGAGGAAGGAGAAGAGGAAGGAGAAGAGAAGGAGAAGAGGAAGGAGAAGGAGAAGAGGAAGGAGAAGAGGAAGGAGAAGAGGAAGGAGAAGAGGAAGGAGAAGAGGAAGGAGAAGAGGAAGGAGAAGAGGAAGGAGAAGAGGAAGGAGAAGAGGAAGGAGAAGAGGAAGGAGAAGAGGAAGGAGAAGAGGAGAGGAAGGAGAAGAGGAAGAAGAAGAGGAAGAAGAAGAGGAAGAAGAAGAGGAAGGAGAGGAAGAAGGAGAGGAGGAAGTTCTTTCTTTCTTTCTTTCTTTCTTCCTTTCCTTTTTCCTTGTTTCTTTCTTTCTTTCCTTTCTTTCCCTTCTTCTTCTTTTTTCTTCTTCTTCTTCTTCTTCTTCTTCTTCTTCTCTTCTTCTGCTTTTCCTTCTTTCTTTCTTAGTTGCTTCCTCCTTCCTTCCTTCCTTTCTTCCTTTCTTCCTTTCTTCCTTCCTTTCTTTCTTTCTTTCCCTTCCTTGCCTAATTTCTTTTTCTTCTTTCTTTCCATATCTTTTCTTCCTTCTTTTTTTTTATCTTTCTTTCTTTCTTACTCTGGTGGCAAGTATTCTATCAAAACTGGGAGTGCTTGCGTTAAAAAAAAAAAAAAAAAAAAAAAAAAAAAAAAAAAAAGGCTCTTCTTCATTTTTCTTTCGTCTTTTTCTCATTAAACCTTGCTTACTGTAATAAAAATAAAAATAATAATAATAATAGTGCTTCTCTGTCAATGGCTGATGCAAATCTGCACATGCGCCTCTATCGTCTCACCCGTGAGGGGAGTACGAAGAATTGACGATAGGCTCTAATGACACCCCCGCACGGGCAGTTCCAACACTTCCAGACGGACCGGTATGTTCAATGAAAATACTGGTGACACCGACGGGAATCGAACTGGAGACAGGGCCCAGATGGTAGAACTTGACCACTGGGCTATCACGGTGTCCAATAATAATAATAATAATAATAATAATAATAATAATAATAATAATAATAATAATAATAATAATAATAATAATAATAGTGTATCTCCTGCCAATTGCTGAGCCAAAAGGCCATGTGCATCCAGTCCTCCATTCCATAAGGAAAGTCTCCACACCAATCGGTGGAATAAAGGAAGTGACGGCATAGAACATTACTCTAGGAGCTTTATACCAATCAGCCCATGGAAAGGACCGATGGCCTATGTACTCCCTAATAATAATAATAATAATGATAATAATAATAGTGCTTCTCTGTCAATTGCTGATGCATTTCTGCACATGCGCCTCCATCGTCTCACCCGTGAGGGGAGTACGAAGAATTGACGATAAGCTCTAATGACACCCCCGCAAGGGCAGTTCCAACACTTCCAGACGGGCCGGTATGTTCAATGAAAATACTGGTCCAGACGGATCGGTATGTTCAATGAAAATACTGGTGGTACCGACGGGAATCGAACTGGCGACAGGGCCCAGATGGTAGAACTTGACCACTGGGCTATCACGGTGTCCATAAGATAATAATAATAATAATGATAATAATAGTGCTTCTCTGTCAATGGCTGATGCATTTCTGCACATGCGCCTCCATCGTCTCACCCGTGAGGGGAGTACGAAGAATTGACGATAAGCTCTAATGACACCCCCGCAAGGGCAGTTCCAACACTTCCAGACGGGCCGGTATGTTCAATGAAAATACTGGTCCAGACGGATCGGTATGTTCAATGAAAATACTGGTGGCACCGACGGGAATCGAACTGGTGACAGGGCCCAGATGGTAGAACTTGACCACTGGGCTATCACGGTGTCCAAAATAATAATAATAATAATAATAATAATAGTGCTTCTCTGTCAATGGCTGATGCATTTCTGCACATGCGCCTCCATCGTCTCACCCGTGAGGGGAGTACGAAGAATTGACGATAAGCTCTAATGACACCCCCGCAAGGGCAGTTCCAACACTTCCAGACGGGCCGGTATGTTCAATGAAAATACTGGTCCAGAAATAGACCGGTATGTTCAATGAAAATACTGGTGGCACCGACGGGAATCGAACTGGCGACAGGGCCCAGATGGTAGAACTTGACCACTGGGCAATCATAATAATAATAATAATAATAATACTATATCTGAGGCGTACTGATGCAGCTAATGGCATATCCTCAACGGACATAAGCCTCCAATACCCTTGTTCGAGGTCCTCCACCCCCCCGTGTCAGTCTCTCGCCTGATGATCGGGGCCACCGATGGAGCTCCTGAGGGCAAGACTGCACTAAGCCGAGGTTATTCCGCAGTCCCAGCAACCTCTTGCAAGACGTCACCGAATGTGCAAGTGCATACACCAAGCGCGGTTGCTAGAGCTGCCTCGAAACCCCACCCATAACAATCCGGTGTCTGCTGGGTCCTGGGCTATCAACCAGCATATGCGGAGTTTAAGATCTTTTACGCGCGCAACGACCCTCCTCCCCAGCATCTACCACCAAAGGGTTATGAGTTGGCGTCACAGTTTAACGCCTTGAGGCCTTTGGGCTGGAACTCTGTTTAGCAAGTGTGACTAGGTTTTTTCATCGGGATTTCCCTCAAATATGTCACAGTCAACACTCCAAGGCAGATTTACTATATCTGAGGCGTACTGATGCAGCTAATGGCATATCCTCAACGGACATAAGCCTCCAATACCCTTGTTCGAGGTCCTCCACCCCCCCGTGTCAGTCTCTCGCCTGATGATCGGGGCCACCGATGGAGCTCCTGAGGGCAAGACTGCACTAAGCCGAGGTTATTCCGCAGTCCCAGCAACCTCTTGCAAGACGTCACCGAATGTGCAAGTGCATACACCAAGCGCGGTTGCTAGAGCTGCCTCGAAACCCCACCCATAACCATCTGGTGTCTGCTGGGTCCTGGGCTATCAACCAGCATATGCGGAGTTTAAGATCTTTTACGCGCGCAACGACCCTCCTCCCCAGCATCTACCACCAAAGGGTTATGAGTTGGCGTCACAGTTTAACGCCTTGAGGCCATTGGGCTGAATAATAATAATAATAATAATAATAATAATATAATCGGCGACATTCAAGTTAACACACAAACTCTATAAATTTTTTTCTTTTTATAAAAAAAGTTCTATCTTATAAAAAAGTTAAACTTTTTTTATACACATAACTTTTTTAATACGCCGGTTTAACTTTTTCTATATTCGCCCGCAGAGAATATGGTGGGTGTTGGGGGGCCGAATTTCTGCAACAGGGTCCGAACGGTTTACCAAGTCTTTTTACCCACCCCCTTGCTCCTCGTGAAGTTCACAGGGGTCTGAAAAGCCACTGCACGTGAAGTTCATCGGCGGGTTTGGACTTGGAAAAAAATTACTTCTTTTATTTTTTGCCTCCAAAAAAGGTTATCTCTAACTTTTAGGGGCTTGTTTCTTCTGCCTCAAAGTTTTTTTTGCATTGTAGTTCACACCTTACGCTATTTTCTTTCCACCACACACTTTTCTATTTTCTTTACCACACAAAAAATACTTTTTGATTCCACTTACGCACTGTCTTTATGTGTGTGTGTGTGTGACTATTATAGGTATTACTATAGCACACTTATCTTTTATATAAAATAAGCTTATTTTTATATAAAATAGTCTTACTATAAATTTCAATAAAAATATACATAATTTTATCCAAATTCAATATAACCATCGTTAAGCCTTAAATAGTCTATATTTGAATTTCTCTCAAACTCCAAAAAAAAAGATAACTCATCTATCTTTTGCCAAATAAACACTATGAGACATCAAAACCTGTTTCTTAGTTTTTTCTGCTGTGCTAGACTTAGTTATCTTTTTTGAAAAAATTAAAAGTCCTCCCTATTGCGAGTTTGATTAATTAATTTTTCCATAAAATTTTTTACCAGTCTATATAGACCAATGACCACACTTACTAGACTATGTGAAAAATTTGAACAACTTTCAATTGAGAAGAATAAGGAATTCTTTTCAGTAAAAGATATACAAAAAATAATTGATGGTGAAATTAAGGCAATTGAAAAAAATAGAGAAGGGAAGCAAAGGATATTTTTCCGTTCGGTAAATATCGCTGGAAGAAGGTTTCAGACATCGCTTTAATCCATAAGCCATACCTTGAATGGGTTCAAAAGCAACCTTGGTTTGAGAAATTTACAGACATTAAAAGTGAAGTAAAAAATATATCTAATAAAAATTAATATTTGTATCATCATAGTAAGATGAGCGAACTCAACACCAAACAGGACTACTTGAATGAAATTGAAAAATGGAACATTGACATCAAAATTAAAAAGCCCACGATTAAATGGACTAAACCTGACATTGTATCTTTCTATGAGCAATACAAGCCGAGGGACGACAACGTGAAAGTAGTTATTCCATTGGAGACCATAACGGACAAAGAAGAAAGCACACCTTTTAAGACAACTGATTTAAAAGAGACTGGAATTACCGAAATAAAGGCTAATGTTGGTGAAGAGATAGCAAATGCTACCGCCGTAGGTGGTACAGCGAATATTACAGACGAAGGATGTGTAGCAAAGAATGTGAGCGAAGCCACTTGTGCGAGCGATGTTATTCGTGTTGCAAAAGGTAATGTAAAAAAGATACCAAAAAATAAAGATAAATCACACACAAACGAAGTGTTGTGTGACGCTTTGCTCACACATTCTTTTTTTGCTTCATTAGTCCTCTATAAAGTTAGCAATAACATTAATATTGCTGCCACCTCCACCGCCTGCCGACACAGCCTTTTGTGTGAATGTCAAAACATCGTTCGGTGTTAATTGAATATCGTAAGTTCTAAGATTAATCTGCTGAGTAGAGCCAGCATTAACATAAATCTTAAAAATTGTTGTTCCGTTTGCGATAGCAGTTGCTTTTGTGTCTGTATCTACAATTGAAGTTTTGGCATCAATATCAGCAAAACCCGCCCCTGTCAGTGTTCCGTTCAATAGTATTACCATTCTGACGACATTAGCCTTAGTATCTTCATTTGTAATACTTATCAAAGAAAGAAAGACATTTGAATAGTTGGTTAGGCTATTATTGTATAGTGCTTTATTCATGATACTTAAAATGGGGCTTTCAGTTATATTACCTGCTTCACTCCCTTCCGCCGTATTTGTAATACTTGTTTTTTTTGTGTTGGTGCCTTCAACAAACAAACTACAACTGGCTGTCTTCAGTCTTTGTATTCCAACTCCCGCATTATTATTAATAATTCGTGCTACAAATGGCAATGTAGTATTCGTGTTGGCATTTGCATACTTAATCGTATGGACTAACTGAAATTCACCTGTCTTTGGATTTTCAATAGAAAACTTAATAGCACCAAAACCTAAGTATTGAAATTGAATTTGAAATACATTTCCCTTTGTCCAGTCTAATACTGGCATATCTCCTGTTCCGTCGCACGGGTCAACCCAGTCCGCTTGTGAAATTGAGGTTGGGGCTCCTCTGTGGAATGTAGAATATTCATTCCTTCATCTCTAGTCTTGAAAAAGTAGAAACCATTAAGTAATTCGCTATCTCCGATACCTATCCACGAATAATAATCTTCGGTTTCGTCCGTCGTCCATAAAGCAGTGAAGCGGGCTACAACACCCATACCAGTGCGATATTTTATTTTTTTTTTGCTTACCATAATGGCATCAGCGGTAGCACTAGCAGTTGTTTTTGATTCCGCCATATTATTATTAAATGAAACGGTCGCACTTGTTTCTGTTTTTGTCCATATCCGTATATTAATGGTATACGGAAAGATTTCCTGTAATACTGGTGTTAAGGAACTGGTTAGGGTTTCACCAAAAGCGGTCTTCATATGATTAGTTTCAATCTGTCCATCATATCCGACTTTGACATTTACAAACTTTTCGTTATGATTTTGTGCGATTAAATTTCTCTGGTGGGTCGTCATTGATATTTTTGAATTGTGTTTATATGAAACAAAAAATAATTTTCTTTTTATTTATTTTATTATTCTTTTTTAACTCATCAAAATTTCCATTCCCTTAACAAGCACACTTCGTTGAAGAATGGCGAATGTGTAGTGATTGAGATTAGTTATGCCAGCACCACTCGCATTATTACTTGTAGTTGAAACGAATTCATATCGCCTCTCAGTGTCTAGGCTCAAACCGCTCACCTCATAGCCGTCTGTGTCCTTATCGCACAGCGGGCGGCTATTGTCCCAATTATCTACATGGAACCAGTTGTAATGATAGACATCGCTGTTTAGGATAGCACTTCCCTTCAACGTATCCTTCAAAATCATATAGTCTTCATTCTCAGAAGTGTCAATGTCAATTGTTGAAGGCGGGTCCCATCAAGTGTTGTATAATAAGAAATAATTTTAGAATCCGCTCTGTTGTCATTATCAAAAGAAGTATTAGCACTCTCAGTGAAATGAAAGGCAGAAGTATAAATACGACGAATTCTTTCACCCTGCGAGCGGTTCATCTTAATAACATAGTTCTGTTGGTTTGTTTGAAGACTTTGCTTCCAAGCGATAGGATACTCAATCTTAAATGGAAAGCCTTCACCCGCAATCGTTTGCTGTACACCGAGGATGACATTCGGGTCAGTCTCAACAGCAAGGAATAGATTTAGGTTAGAGACGATAGCACCAGAGGTCGTAGCGGCAGCACCAGAGGAAATAGAACTTGCATCAGTGCCATAGAATGAAGTGCGGTTGGTTTCAGCCCACACAATCCGCATATCCAAAATTTCATTAAATCCAATAGTCTTATCCAGTTCAAAAATAGTGCCAAACAGCATACCCAAAGGAAACTTAACATTAATAACAGGGGTAGCAGCATTGTTAGTTCCTCCTTCAAAATACTTAGCCTCTTCAAAAGGAACATTAACCAAACTATAATTTCCAGCAGCGCTAGTGGCAACGGCGGTATCATCATAACGGCGGGCATTAACAAGAGGCACTTTGTAATATCCTTGAACTGCAGCAACAAGACCAGCGTTATCTACCGCATCAGTAATCGCCTTTCTTTCCGCTACGGATCCAATTTCAACTTTTCCAGCATTACACTTTTGAAGCATAGCACCGCTACCCACACCAGCACCATGGTTTTCAAGTGCCATAAATTTTTCATACTTAATTTCTGGTTTCCATATAACCTTTGTGTAGTTCCCCACATGTTGAAGATTACACAGATACTGCCCGCTTCGGCTTCGCAATTCAATAGTTTTAATCATAGACAGACAATCCATATAGATACGATTGTAGCGCCCACCAGCACCCGCACCAGACGGTGTGTAAGTAAATCGCAACACACTCCTCGCAAGGTTCAAAGGACGAGTAGGAATTTCAAAGGTGTTTTCCATGCCACCAGCAGTAGTAAGTGCGACAGGTTGCGAGCCTTCACGGCTGGTAAGTTTGTTTAATTCATACTTACCAGTGAGCAGTTCCTTAGTCTGATGGACTAGTTCTCCTCCGTATTGGACAGGCATTTTTTCTTTTTTTTGAAGTGGTGTAAGTTGATTAATACACGAAATATATTTATAGAAAAAATAATTAAATCAAAAATTAATTCACTTTGATTTTAGTAAATTAAAAAATGAATTAAATAAATTAAAATAATTAGTTTCACGATAAACCAGTAATGTCATAACTATTCCCAAACCATTAAGATTTATTGCTTGGTCGTTTTCCTCTGTCAGGTAAAACCTAAACACATTGCTCGAATTAGCAGATAATGTTTTACCATACTCAGACCCGCTTCCATCATAGATAACAGACCCAAAAGGAATTTCGTTGGCAGTGTATATTTCTTGTAGCACGTGATTATCTCCTTCATTCACCAAATCCGATTGAAGATACAGAGTTTTTTCACCAGTTAAAATAATTACATTTGGCGATTTAATAAAATCATTAGCGAAGAAATATGTGCTGTTTCTATCAAAACCCATTACTTCGTGAATACGGGTACCAGCATCAAATATAAACCGCGGTTGAATTCCTTTATTCTCTGTCACAATGAATGTTAATTTTCCATCTTCTGGTTCTATGTTGGTATTATTACTGGATATCACATAAGTATAATTATTTGGGCTGTCTGCGGTTAGCACCTCAGCCTTTTTTAGATTGTTCATTGTGTAGTTTCCCTCAGGTATCGTAATTAAAGCCTCATATCCGTCTTCGGATAATGTAAAAGTATTATATGGCGAAGCCACAGAGTAATACGACTTCGGCACATAGATATGAAGAATTTTGCAGTGTGTGGGATTGTTTAACCCCTTCATATTGACTTCGTGTGTAAAGTCGCTGTCCGTGCCGGGTATCCTATTTTTGCTATTTATGTAATAGATGCCTGAACTTCTTCCTTGTAATCCATTGTATATTATGCGAATAATATTTTTTTAATGAATGTGTCAAATCCATACCCATTCTGTGCTTTTAATTTCTCAGCTTCTTCTTCTTTTAGGTCTGTGAAACCACTGGCGAATTTAAATTTAATACCTTTCGCTCTTTCCATTAGAAACCGCATCGAGTGCCAACCGCATGTGTCGCTCTTATCAGATTGTTGTTTTACTTGATTAACCTTCATAAATAAATAATTATCTGGATTACTTCGGTCAATCAGCCGTTTCATTTGTTGTTGAAAGTCTTCCGTTGGTTCGTAAAGTGCTAATGGTCATACACTTCAACACTCCTGTCTTTATCTAGACTTATCCATACAGCCATCCAGTGCTGTCCTTTTTCGTTGCTAGGGTCGGTATTCATAATAAAAGCATATCGCTTTCTGCTTCCGGGCTTCAACTTGTAGATTTCATCACTAGCAATTGTTCCCAAATACCATCCATATTTTTTCATTATGTCATCTATTTCATTAGTCATTAGTCCCCGCCCCTCTCCCTCTTGCTGTTGCTCTTGCTGTGGTTGCTGACCGAAGGTCGCATCTTCAACTTAGTTGGAGTCTGGCTTTGCCTCCTCTTGCTATGGTACCTCTGGCTGTGGTTGCTCTGGCTCGGGCTCTGGTTGCTGTGGCTCTGGTTGCGGTATCGGGTGCTGTAGCCCAAGGGGGTACTCATCAATGTTCAAATCATTTGAAACCTGTTTATCAACATTTGTATCATAATACATTTGTTCGTTAGAGTATTTGCAAAATCATTTTTGTTCATTGTGTGTTTCCAATCTTTGCGGGCTAAATATTTTTTTGTTATAGCGACTGAAAAAACTTTTGCTATCATTTCCTCTAGTGTAAGGTGTAATTTCCTACCTTGCCCTCCTTGGTTCCCCATAGACTCATCATACTTAGCATAATCTGCTATTTTCTTTTTCATTTGTTTCACATCGTTTCCTACATTAATATTAAACCTTTTTACCATCGCCATAATCCATTTGCTATTTTCTCTATGATTTAGTTTAGTATGTCCATCCATTTCAAGTTTCCTTTTTAAGGCTCGTGATGAATCAACGATTTTCATTTCTGGTAAATACTTTTTTGATAAACCATTAGTCATTTTTATTGTCAAACCTAAATCGCCAATAGTATCTGACTTTGCTTCACCAGATTTTTCTGATTGTGCTAGTGCTTTCTTCATATCAGTCAGTTTTACATCTTTCTCTTGAAATAATCTAATACCAACTGCTGTTTTTTGTATCATACCCTTAGTCATTTTTTTAATCTCATCATCAGTAAAATTAGCACTTCTCAAAAGTTTTATGTCTGTATCTAGTTCGTGGTCAGGCTTGTCTGGTTCTTCTTCTTTTGCTTCTTTTTTCGGAATGAATGTTGGAAGTGGTGGTGCAGGAGGTGGTCCTCCTAATAGTGGTGCTTGTGGCGGGCCTCCTAATGGTGGTCCCTGATAACCGAGATATTGCTGGGGTTGCTGAGGCATAATAGCCAATCTTTGGTTCCTTTGCTGTTCGAATTGTAAATCCTCTATGAGTTTTTGCTCCCTTCTTAGTTCTCTTTCTTTTTGTTATTGTCTTTCATTAATCTCCGCCAGTTCTCTTTTATGTTTCCTATCCATTATCTCTTGTCTTTCCTTGGCATCGGCTATCTCTTTTCTTTCTAGCCTTTTCCTTTCCTCTTCCATTTCATTCCGTGCTGTCTTTTCTTTTTTCTCTATTGCTTCAATACCCTCATACTTTTCCTTTCTGAGTTTGTCTAAGTGGTCTTGAATTGCTGTTCTGGTATTCTGCTCAATCTCTGACAGGCTCTGGACTTTTCTTAAGTCTCCCTTTTTAGTAGTCCGCTTTGCTCTTGGCCTGCTTAAGTATTTCATAAAAAGTTTAACGATTTGAAGTGTGCTCATATCATTTGTTTTCTTACTGAAATTAAGATAATATTGTTTACCCTTCTGGATAATATATGGCCTCCCGCTCTTATTCCTATAAACCCGCGGTGGTCTTACTTTCTGTTTCTTCGCTTTCTTGACGACCATTCTATACAAACAAAAAAAAATTTCTGTGTTATATCAAACTAATTTTTTTTTCAAAACTTAAGGGCCCCTCGTCCGCTCTGCTTACCATAACCAAGTTTTGCAGCAGTAGACCCGATACGAGACGCATATAGAGCCCCAACATCGCCAAGGGCATTAGCGGTCTTTGAAATAATCTTGTTATCGCGAAGTAACTTATTCACAGGCATTGCGGTTTTACCGACCTTGGCCCAGTTAATTTTACCGCCAGCGTGTCCCTTGCCTCCTTGCTTCTTCTTTCGTCCAGTTTTCTTTTGACCTCCAGCCATATTTGTGCTTGAGTTAATAGTTCGTTTGCCGATTGTTGGAATGACTTCAACACGAGTTGTTTTCACTACCATTATACTATGAAAAAAAAATGTTTAAAAATCAAATAATTATTTTAGACGAAAATTAAAAATTTTCCGTAATTCATCATCAACACTTGAAACATACAGAAAATTAAATCTATCCTTCGTTTCTTCGTGATACTTTTGAAGAAAATAATCAAAGTCAAAAGATAGGTCTAAGTGTTTATACACGAGTTCCATTTTGTCCTGAGACTGGGCCGGAAAGATTAATAAATAATCTAACTGCTTAATGGCTTCTGGCCGTAGGTCATTCAAATACTGGCTTGACATAATCACCTTACTTTTATAGTGTCTGTTCTTTTTTAACAAATCGCTTACGGACTTATCTCTTAATCCGCTTCCTAAGTCGTCCGAAACGAAAACAACCTCTGGTGAAATATACTTACTAGGCCTCTCTTTCTTCTCACCGCCTTCTTCCTTTATCTTTTCTTTTCCGAAATAAAGAAATTGTGGCTTTTCTATTTCCTCTTTGTCCTGTTTTACTTCTCCTTCGTGTTGCTCGTTCTGTCTGTTTAATTTATCTAACTCATAGTCTATCACATCAACACCATCTGATTTAAGAAAGGTATATATTGCCATCGGGTTCCCCTGTTCTTAAAGTGCTTTACCATTGCTTTATAAATGTAGTCCTTGTGTATTGTTGAAGCAATAATGACAATACGGGTTTCTCTGTCTGTTGTCCTTTTCAGTATTTCAAAGAGTGCTGTCGTTTTACCGCTCTTTTTTCTGGCAAGCAGAAATATATTGGCATACGGCTCGTTGAATAATTTATAACCCTTGGCTTTTTTGTCTCCGTTTCCATCCTGCTTCACTGGTTTCACCTTAATGCTATTAATCTTTTCCATGCTACGACCTTCGGTCTCCACTTGCTTCGCCACTTCGTACTTTTGTGGTTAAATATATATTTTACCTTATTTTTTACTTTAATGGTTGTCGATGTTTGTTGAAGACGTAGTCTGAAACAAATATCAGCCGAGAAATTCCAAGCACACAACAATTCTTCCCGCTAAATTTCCTGTATGAATATTTCCGCTATCAGTTTCAAGGACTTTAAATGTATATTGCCCGTCCGACCAACCAACGACACCCAAATTATGACTGAGGTTTGAAATATTTGCTTTGTTGCTGTCGGAGAATGTGCCAATAATTCCAATTCTGTCCATATAAAGAATTCTGGTTTTTGTCTCTGTTTTGTCGTTCATATAGTGGATAAATTTTACATTCATTCTGGTTGGTGTAAATGACATCTGAATATTTTTATTAAATCTTTTGTTTCCCACAAAATCATTACTCAGAAAAATAATCCGCTGATATTTGAAATCCGTCATACAATACAAAGATTTTATAAAAATCTTTGAGCAAAAATATATATACGATATTCTTGTTTGTGTGCTCGGCTATTTCGCGGACTGCCTGCGACTTTTACTCGCGATACTCAGAAAAAAAGATGAGAGTTGTGCTAATTGTATTCAGAAAGGTATTGAAACTGGTTTCAAGTGTCTTTTCATAAATAACGGAAATAATGTTTGTCGTAGTTTTGATGAGGCTTTGCCTTTAATGTGTGCCGGCGATAGTTCGTGGTATAAAACTCAAGTCTTACTTGAAGAAGGTGAAGGAAGGCATATCCCAATCAATAGTGTTAAAATTCCGACATAAATGTTTGCAACCTCACACGGAATATCTTTTTCTGATAGCCTCACGATACAAAGGATTATAATGGCGATGATGATACCCATCTGAAACAGATACTTAATAAGTCGGCTGTCACAGTCCCAGTTGTCTTCATATTCGTAATCTAATTTTTTCCTCATTCTTCAGCGAAACATCTAGCACACGATTTTTCAGTTCTGGTGTTAGTTGGCCATCAATTTCTATAATAGGAGGTGGTCTGTGAAGTCTAGTTGAATTATTAGACATTTGGAAATACTTCCGTTCTAAGTTCTGCTAATTAGTTGGCTTGGTCTTGTAGTATATTCATAAGAATTTTATTTTCTTTTTCTAAATTAACTACCTTTTCCGCCATATGTTGAAAAGCACTGACCAATATTGGTATAAAACTTGTATATGATACTCCTTCTAAATTTTCATTTTCTCCTATTCTCATATCTGGTGTATCTACAAATTCTGGAAACACTTTTTTTACTTCATCCGCTATAAATCCGCAGTTCTTCTTTTCTTTCTTCTCATCTGATTTCCAATAATACGAACAACAATTTAATTTCATTAGTTTCTCGCAACAATCACCGCATTCTAATGTCTTAATATCTGCTTTCAATCTTCTGTCTGACGAAAAACCCCAAGGACCATTCTGTGTGACATAGTCATAAGCAGAACCAACATCACCATTTGAATTTGGTGTAAACCAAGCATAAAGTTGTGTGCCACTCCATCCAATCGCCCCTCTGTTGGTTCCTCCTGCATTTGACTTCAATACTATTAATGGTTCTGTATTATTTGCGGGTCTGGTTCCTGATATGATTGAACCCCCCGAGCCTGATGTCGTAACTGTAATACTACTGCTCGCCGATAATGATGTTGTGTTGTTGATATACCCGCATTTGCTGTTAGTGATGAAGAACAAGTCATAGCACTCTGAGCATAAATTATTCCACTTCCCCTAGCATAAAAATTTAAGTCTTGGTTAGTATTGCTTCCCGTAGCATATACCGAATTATACCCAAAACCAACTCCCTGTGTCCCGTTGCTGTGTCTGAATTCAACACCACCAGAAGATTGACCAATATTGGCTGTGACATGTAATCCTACTGGAGATGCGTGAGACCCACTTTGCTTCTCCTCTTATGTCTGCCGTACTATTAACAACAGATATTCCCGCATTTGCCGTTATTGCCCCAGCATTGCTTATGTTAATTGCCTCACTAAATGTTATAGTTCCTGCTAGCGCTACTCCTGATTTGTAGTTAAAGGCGAGTTTATTCGCATTTTTCCTTATTTGAAAATTTGAGCCCGTAGATGATGATAATGTGTTCGTGCCGTTCCAATAACGATCAATATTTAGAGCAACATCATCTTGAGCTAAGTTGATAAGTTGAAAAGTGGGATAAACGGATGTATTTACAAATGCTTGAATGTGAGGGCCATTCGCATGATTTGCATTGCCGTATAACTCTAAGCCACCCGACACACCTGTTCCTTTTGAATTCCTTCCTATTATACACGGGACACCAATAGACGTCGCCAATATTCCGCTGAATTCTTTTGTTCCTGACATTGTTTGGTTTCCTCTTAATTTTACATTCTGCCCGTCTAATGTGTCGATATAACCTTTTGTCGCCCCGTCTGTTGAAGCTGATGGAGTGGCTAAGTTTGTTATGCTTTGGCTTTTCATATCAACTCCCGCATTCGCAGTTATCAATTTATGATATATCTAGCAGAAGCATTTGAAGCGGGTGTGTATGTTTTAGTTGTTTGTGAAGCCTAAGCCTTGCCACTCCTGCTGTCCCATAATGTGTATGTAATGTTGTCAGTGCTTACTCCCACATACCAAATGCTCGGTGTCATTTCAATGTAATTAGCAGACGAAGGCCTAACATAATATTTTTTATTCTGTATATGGCTCCCAAATCTATTTTTGTTCGCCCGTGTATGCTGTTCCAGAAAATGTATTTGTGTTTGGTGGAACTCTTGAATAAACTCCTGTCGCATCGTTGTAGTGAAAGTTGCTTGACCAATAATCTGAGCTCTGGTTGACATTAAAAGCCAGATATGCTGCATCGTATTCAGAAAAAGCAGAAGCAACAAAACCAGCCGAGTTGTTGGTTGTCATATTCTGCGGACCTGAATACATAACAAAAGCCAAAGCACCCAGTTTAATATCGCCTGACATCGTCCCACCCGTCAAAGCAAGGAAAGCCAATGACCCAGTTGAATTCACCCAGTTTGTTCCATTGTATGTTAGTAATTGACCGTTTGCTGGTGTTGTTATCACTACATCACTTAAAGCATCTATTGATTTTGTTCCTAGCCGTGTATCAAAATCTGTATTGGCTCTCGCTGTGGTGTAATATAAATTAGTTCCCTCTGCTAAGTTATTAGTTGATTTAGTGGCTAATTGCGTATCAAACCTCGCATTGGTATAGTAAAGGTTCGTCCCCTCGGCTAAGTTATTGGTTGATTTAGTCGCTAGCCGTGTGTCAAAGTCCGTATTAGCCCTTGCGGTGGTGTAATAAAGGTTCGTCCCCTCAGCTAAGTTATTGGTTGATTTAGTTGCTAGCCGTGTATCAAAGTCTGTATTAGCCCTAGCGGTGGTGTCATATAAATTAGTGCCTTCTGCTAAGTTATTAGTCGATTTTGTTCCTAGCCGTGTATCAAAGTCTGTATTCGCCCTTGCTGTGGTATAGTATAGATTGGTTCCCTCTTTTAAGTCTGCGGTTGATTTAGCTGTGAACCGTGTATCAAAGTCTGTATTCGCCCTTGCTGTGGTGTAGTATAGATTGGTTCCCTCTTTTAAGTCCGCAGTTGATTTAGCTGTGAGCCGTGTATCAAAGTCTGTATTGGCTCTTGCTGTCGTATAATATAAATTAGTTCCCTCTTTTAAGTCTGCTGTCGTTTTGTTAGAAAATCTTGTATCAAATCGCCCGTCAGTATAGTATAAATTGGTGCCTTCTTTTAAGTCTGCGGTTGATTTAGCTGAAAATCTTGTCAAATCTCTCATTCGTATAATAAATGTTTGTTCCCTCTGCTAAGTTGGTGGTTGACTTAGCTGTGAGCCGTGTGTCGAAAGCATCATCAAATGTCGCAGTGGTTATGATTGAAGAAACCGATATCGTGTTTAGTAAATTTACTCCTGTTATATTCAAATTCCCTCCTATATTAATGTTGCCGAATTTATCAACATTTACCGGAAATGTTTCATTTACCCAGTTTATTGAATTATATATTAGATAACTATTCATCGCTATTGGCGCGGTTATGATACATCAGAAAGTGTGTCAATTGAACCAAGAGTGGTATTCCTCCATTTACCATCTACATCATTGTATGTTAAGTATTGACCAACCGCTGGTGCGGATATGTTTGTGTCTATCAGATTGTATAAACTGGTTTGGTGCGGATTGGAAGTATTGCTTCTGTGTTGAGTTGAGGCTTTGACTTCGTCGTTGTCCCTTACTCGTTGCTCTGTATAGTATAAATTTTTTCCTTCTTTGATGTCTGATGTTGATTTGGTAGATAACCTTGTATCAAATCGCAAATTTGTATAGTAGAGGTTCAACGGGTTGTCATCTTCTGGCATCCTGTCTGTGTTTAAGCCCACTATGTTGGTATTGGTTAGGTCTAAATTTTGTATATTTAGACTATCGACGACTAAATCATTAAGGCCTAAGAGCGACTTGAAGTTAGACATTGTATATAAAATAATTATTTTAATTTTTTGTTAAATTATACTAACAAAAAATACAATTATCTCGTGTAATATCATTCGTCGGTGAAACCATGCCGTCAAAAGAGGCTTCAAAAGAAAACTGGAAGAAAGCAGTTCAAGCAAACAGAGCAAATGCTGAACGTAGAAAGGACGAGTGGGCCCGTGAAAGGCTTCGTAAAAAAGGAGAATTAAAAGAAGCATCGGTGGAAGAACTTATTGAGACGGATGCTGAAGTTGGTGTTGCGAAAGAGATACTCAAAAATCCTGAGATTGAAGATGAATCAAGCGAAAGCGATAGCGAAATTCATATGTCTGAGGTTATTGCAAATCATATGCTTAGAAAGATAAAAAAGAATGCTAAAAAGCCGAAGAAGAAAACCTCAAAGAAAGCACCACAGCCCAAGAAGCCTGAGAATGAAAGCGAAGACGAAGAAGAAGAAGAAGAAGAAGAAGAAAGTGATAGTGAAGAAAGCGAAGATTATGAAATAACAGGCGGAAAACAGCGAGGCGGTAAAAAACGAAGTGAAAAAATATCAGTTAATGTATATAACAATACACCAAAGAATAAAGAAAAAAGTAAGGAAGCTGAAAAGATATTTTTGAAATTCTAATGATATTTTGTTCTGACTGCCGTCATCACAAAACATCGACTGACATTAAATTAAAAAAATAAAAAAAAACGATGTTTTAGAATAAGCGAGAGTGCAAAGCACGAAGCGCAATTCTAAAATATTATGGACAACAAACACACAACTAGTAATATTAATGCACAGGATAAGGATACACAATTAGAAGATACTCCGCGAGGCGAACCAACAGAGGAAGAACGGACTAACACTGCTCAAGAATTATTTCGTCAGACTAAGCCCAGGACTAGAGGGACAACAATATGGGCTAATAAGGTATTAGATACGGTTAATATTGATTTAATGGATATGAGTAAGGTTGCTACAAAAAATAAAAATTATAATTTTGCCCTTATTTGGATTGATATTCATAGTCGTTATGCTTATGCGATACCTATAAAAAATAAATTTTCAACCACCGTGTTAGATGCACTCAAGAAATTACCAAAGCCAAAAGCATACATATCGGACAATGGTGGGGAGTTTAAAGATGCAGTTGGTGAGTGGATGAGAAATAATGGAATTGAACAATTTATGGTTGAAGTAGGCGACCATAATTCGTTAGGTATTGTTGATAGATTTGTTAGAACACTAAGAGAAAGATTACACGTATTATGGGCTTTTAATCGTAATTTTGATTGGATAAGTTATATTGAAGATGTTGTTTATTATCATAACAAGAACGAACATTCAGCGATTAAGGCGGCACCAATTGATGTATTTAAAGGAAATGATACTAGCCAACAACATAGATATGTTGATAAATATTTATTTGGTTTCAAAGAGGGAGACAGAGTTAGAAAATTAAACAAGAAACACATTCTAGAAAAGGGAGGAAAGACATGGAGCAAGCAAATCTACACCGTCAAAGCCCGTAAGGGATACCGGATTGTATTAACAAATGATGATATAGTGCCACCATGACATTTATTAAAGACAGATGCAACTAACGAACCGGAAGAGACAGATATTAATAAAAAACTGAAACAACTAACAAAAGAAAAACAAACAAAGCATTTACTTAAACGGGAGGAAATAGACCCTGCCAACACTTCTTCCCGACAAAGGAAGAAAAAAGAAATATTGGACTTGTAGTATTATTATTTCTTGAAGTGATAGTTGGCAAACTTCGAATACACTGGAACCTTAGTATGTATGTAGTATCCCTTTACCGCTGACCAAGAATGAAACACGCGGATAACACCATTAGAATCGATGGTGACAAAATAAACTTTTGCCTCTCCAGGGCTTTTCATAAATTTTGCCTCAACCCTGTTATTCCAGGGCTTGTTGAAAACAAGGTCTGGTGTCTTGTTATCATTAACAAACTCTACGAAACACTTACTTTCTTCACGATGTTTTAGCGGGGACAACGACTGGGTTTCTACTAGCTGTAGTGCATCTAAAGCGTTTGAAACAGCACCCTCTTGATCCTCCTCTTGGTCTTCGTGAAGTGGAAATTTTGCATCAGGAGTAGTCGGCTCTTCAGTCACTGAAGGCGTCTCGGCTGGCGGATTGTCGGGCTTCTTTTTGGGAGGCATAGCACCTGCCCCACACCAAAAAGCACAAAAAAACATGTGTGGGCAGTGCCTTGAAGCCGTTTTTTTTATGTTTCGTAAATAAATAATTTCGTAAATAAATAATTCTTTTTGAAGATAGTCAAGTAATAAGTGTGCTTTATGTTGTAGTGAAATGTGTGTCATGTTCATTGATGAGAAGTGAGCAGGTAGGCAGACAGCACAGATCACACAACCATTTTTACTCCACGCTCCCTCCATTAACATACAATTTATGCTTCACTATCACATCATCAAATGTATCACCTTGTTCAATCAAATTACGTGCAAAAATTTCCTCTTGACGAGACATTGAAATTTATTTTTTCTAACCACTTTTCCAAAAATGCGATTTCTTTCTTTGTCTCTTTTTCCTTTCTAAGTCTCTGCCTCTTAACTTTTCTCTCCTCTTCCATTCGTCTTTTGTCTTCTTTTAGTTCCTCATCTCTCTGATAAACTGCTTCCAGTCTTGATTCAACATCGCAAAGTTCTCTTTTCAATAATCTTATTTTTTTGGACAGGTTTTTTTTCTTCGTTTCCAAAAATATTTTGTCAGAAATAATTTTTTTGTTGCTCTTGTCAGAATAATAATCAATCCAATTATTTTCTTCTCTTTCTATTTCTAACTCACTTTCGCTTGACATTTCAGCCTCTTTGGCTTCATTATCAATAAAATCACTCATCTCTTCAAGAAGAACTGCGAGAAAGTAGGCCAAAACTGCGAAAACGTAGAAATGTTTCTGTGTTTTCGCATTTTCTCAGAAAAACCATGTGATTACATTGTGCATTGACTGAGGAAAAAAAACCAAAGCAATCACAACGCAAAAAATTTATTTGTCCTCTGTCATGGCTAAGGGTGGTGAATTAGTAAGTTGATGGTGTTGTTCGTCATTGTCGGCGGTTCAACTCTCACTGCTTACTCTTGACAAACCATTCCTTGCCTGATGCCTTTTTTTTTCTCTTTTTTTTTCTTCCTTTTTTGTTAATTCCTTTTTTTGCTTAATAGCCGTATGGTAATGTTGTAATCTGGTTTCTTTTAGTGGTTGTATTACTCTTTTTGTGTAAGTAAATGAAAATATCTTTTGTATGTGCTCAGACGATATTGTTTTAGTCTTTTTGTTTCTCGTTATTTTGCTGTTAGTGTGTATGGTTAAATTTCCAGCCTCTGCCACATTCTTTGCTATACACTTTCGAGTAAGTCCTCTAATTCTTCGTATGCCTTTTTAGATAGTTCTGTGTCTTGTACTTGTAATCCATTGCTTACAATACTAAACATATTTACTAAGTTCAATTTCTTACAAGTCTCGTAATTCATTGAGAAGCCCTTTAATTTCATGTTTGTAGTTCCGTCATCTAGTATGTATTAGTAACCTGCTCCAACAAATGTGATTATCTTTCTACTTATCTTTGTCTTTTTATCTATCAATTCGTCTGTCCATTGCCCCAATAAATCTCCTGTCGGTATTGTTGTCTGTACTTTTTTTTCATCTACAGAATAATCACACTATCTGTGTCGTGGTATAATACTCTATTACCTAATCTGTCCATCATATCATACAATCTCATCTGTGCGTATGCTGTAGTAAATAGTGCTACACAGATATTTGTATTGTAGGGGTCTGATACTTTTTCTGGGTGTAGGTTGTAAGATAGTTCTAAGCATTCTTTGTTTATAACATTGATTGATACTTCATTTGTCTTTTTGTCGTTTAGTATTTTGTATAGTTCTGCTTCACTCCTTACTATTTTCGTTTGTGTCCTGTTGTTTTGTTGTCTAAATTTTCCCCATAGTGAGTTCAGACAGAGTTTTGCAACAGCCCTTCTACCTTCATTCTTTTCAATCTTGCTTTTATCTAATTTAATTTTCATCTTTTCTTCATAGTCCTTAATGTAGTTGTCTTTGTCTTCTTCTGTTATGACATTTGAAGGATAGCCACTTGATTCCTGTTTCACTCTTAGAAATGTCTTAATATATTTTTTGAATAGTTCTGTGATCTGCTCATTCCAATGCAATAATTCATAAGTTTTAATAAGTCTGTAGCCTTTTTGTATTGCTTTGTAAATAAGTGGTGTTGCCCATGTGCCTGTCAGTATTCTGTCCTCGTCAGTGTGCTGACATTTGTCCTGTAAGCCTTCCTTACCACATTTATTACATAGATGATACATCATCTTTGCTCTATCTTGACATGGAAGGACGGGGTGAATTAATCCTCTAGGTGGCAGTATTTTTATTTTTGCTATGCCAAATGCTGTTTTATTATTCAACATATCATATGCTTCTTTTCCTCTTATTGCTTGGTGGTGTTTCATAGGATAGGGGTCATAGTACATAACCGTCGGATAGAGAGAGCACACATCTATATACTTAGCATACTGATACTTGCTGATTGACTTCCAGTATAGAGACAGAGCATTCACTCTTCCACCAAACATAGCATGTCGTGGATTGATTGTTTCTTGCTCAATTAATGTCTCTTCTATCGTGCCTTTGAATTCTTCCTTTGTTCTTATCCTATTCCATTGACACCCCCATATCGTTATTAATTGACTAACTTCAGGATGCTGACATATTAAAGTTTCTCGTAGTTTAGTTTCCTTGTATAGTTGCCCAAATGTTTTATTAACAGACCTTTCTCTATTCAGTTCATTGCCATTAAAGCACTCAGGACACCCGTGCCAATAACAACCATGGAACTCATATGCCGTTTTTGTTTTCTCGTCATATCCGTCTAAGTAGACTTTCACACCTTTCGGTAAGTTTAGTATTTTTTCTTTACCATTTTAGACCATGTTGAATTTTGGCATTGTCCTTTTTTTCTCTGTATGCTAAACATTCCACACACATACGACTTGTTTTTGCTTTGTCTGTTCTGTTTGTTGGTATGACTGCTATGCTGTCCTCAGGCATGTAGTTTGCTTTGAATAGAGCCATACACGTAGAGGCGATTGTTGTGTATTGAAATGGATCTATACCGAACTCCATAAATTGCTTCCTAAACTCGATACACCCCCGCCTTAGTATATCTACATCACTATGACGATATTCAATCATTTCTTTATTGAAATCAAATACTTTGCTTTTTTGCTCATCATACCATTTTAGAAAATCCTCTCTTTTATTATTTGAGAATGAGTTATAGCCGTAGTCATCTTTGTCTGGCATTTTTCCTATGCATGTTTGATTGTCTGTTTTATTGAAAAAGTGAGGAAAATATCCTTTCTTTAATTCTGTAAGTCCAAAGGTATCAGGAAAGTCAGATAGAGGCATAGTAAGGAAAGATAGACTATCTATAAATCTAATCTGTTCTTTTCCATTACCCATAGACATCATCATTATTTTTCCACCTTCATAGATTACAAATGGAGTTATGCCTTTTTCAATCAACCATTTCAGCACAAATTGACAATCATACCCCCGCGCATTATGTGCTATGAATGTATAACCCTTATGTTTTACACCCAACGCCCACTCGCAGAATTGTTCAATGTTTTTATGAATGATTGGTGTGCTGTCGTCGAAATATTGACTTTCTGGATGGTTGATGATGTGTATTCCTGTCTCTTGATTTGCCTCAAAATCAAAGAATACATATTTAGTTGATGGTGCGTGTATTACCTTTTTCTTTATCTCACATTTGTGCCATAAAGGTTTTAGTTCTTTGCAGTTCCTACATTTTTCATATCCACATTTATGTTCTCTTTTGTATGTCTTAGCACACGTGTACATTTTTTCTTTACATCACACAACTTATTTTGTTTGTGATTGTTGAAACATTCATCATTAGGAAACTTTCTATTACACTTATTGCAAGTTTCCATTTTGAAATATTGTCATATCCTTTACACCCCTCGGTTAGACATATATTACATTTGAATTCACATGCGTGATTATGTTCGTATCCCTTCATACACTTCTCGCAGAAGTTTTGTTTTGATAAGAATGCTTTCATACTTGTTATGGTGTCGTAATGGTTCATGGTTTTTAGTATGTATATATTCTGTTTGTCCTTGATCTCAGTCTTATAAACAATTTTGTTTGGATATTCAACAATAACAATGTTGTAGTCTATGTGTCTAGCAAACTCACTAATTTCAGAAAGCCCACACAAATCTTTCATGACACCAGCCTCCTCATGTAGTTTGTTTGCCAGTTCGTCTTAGATTCTGCGTCCGTCCTTGATTTGTGAATACTTTTGATGCTCTTCTATCTTTACCTTTGCTACAACTATTGCCCTTGCCAAACATATGTTGTCATCATTGTTTATTCGTATTACCCCTTTCTTTTTATACATGTCTGTTTCTGTTGTTGCTTTCAATCTTGCTCCTCCTTCTGGCATCCTTACACCCACAAAATTGAAATCAATAAGTTCCATTGTTGCTCCTTCTTCGTCCATATAGTTATCGTCGTTTGATTGCAGTATAGATTCTAATCTAGTCAGTATATCTTCTAAATTGAAATATTTTACTTTTATTAATTTTTGGTTTTGTACATTCCAAGTTGAAGGAATAGCACTAATACGTATTTGTATTAAGTCATTGTCTTTGTAAAATGTTTCAAAGTCTTCAATTATAGATCCGATCATGCCTATGATACCCTCTAATGGAAACTTTTTCACTTTTTGAGACATTGATTTACTTAATTTAATAATATATACAGATTGCCCCACAGGTAGTTTGTGTTCTGTGTCCCTCCTTATCAGTTTGTAGCCATTGAAACCTATTACTTGTGGTTCTACATATTTTCGTTCCCTTTGTTTTCGCTCAGGTTCAGAATAAAACCTTTCAGGGTCAGATAGTGCCCCCCTCGTAGTTGTTATGTTGTAAAACCTACTACCATTTGGCTTTTTCACATACAACTTGTTTTGCATTATTTGGAATGTTATATTCGCCTCTGTGAGTTTGTCTAGGTTCCATGTGTGCCCGCCATAGTCGATGGTGTTCGCCATATATTAATTGGAATATAATTTTTCCAAAAATTATTTTTTATTCATATAAATATATATATATATTATATTATCACTAATATGAAATTAATTTTTTTTCAGGTCTCAATTTGGCCAACAATATTCTGGAGCCTAATAAGGTCTGCCTTGATTTTTTCTCTTTTCTCTCTTGATTTTTTCAGTAGTGTCTGCCTTGTTTTTTTGATAATATTCTTTTGCTCTCATAAGTGCTTTCTCTTTATTTCTTCTCTGATATTCTCTCATGCGTTCAGCATGTTTTGCCCTTGCCTCCTCCGCAGTATATGTAGGTTTTCTACCTATTTATATATAAACAAAGACTTGTTTATGTGTTATATAGCAAAAATCGCTCGTGATTTTTATATATATATAATATAATTTTCATTTATTTAAATAGAAATTGATCAAACTCGCAATAGGGAGGACTTTTAATTTTTTCAAAAAAGATAACTAAGTCTAGCACAGCAGAAAAAACTAAGAAACAGGTTTTGATGTGTTTATTTGGCAAAAGATAGATGAGTTATCTTTTTTTTTAGAGTTTGAGAGAAATTCAAATATAGACTATTTAAGGCTTAATGATGGTTATATTGAATTTGGATAAAATTATGTACATACATACATACATACATACATGCATACATACCTACATACATACATACATACATACATGCATACACAGATACATACCGATACATACATGCATGCATGCATGCATGCATGCACACATACATATATACATGCATACATATATCATTCACATACATACATACATACATACATACATACATAACATAACATACATACATGCATGCATGCATGCATACATACATACATACATGCATACATACATACACACATACATACATACATACATACATACACATACATACATACATACATACATGCATGCATGAGTACTTGCATGCATGCCTGCATGCATGCATGCATGCATACATACATACATACATACATACATACATACACACATACATACATACATACATACAAACATACAAACTAGACATACATACATACATACATACATACATACATACATACACAGTACACACACACACAGACACATACATACATACATACATACATACATCATTGCATGCATGCATGCATACATGCATACATATATACATACATACATACATACGTGCATACATATACATACATACATACATACATACATACACAGATACAATCATGCATGCCGCATGATGCCTGCATGCATGCATACATACATACATACTAGACATACATACATACATATATACATACATCATACATACATACATACATTCATGCATAACATACATACATACATACATACATACATGCATACATACATACATACATACACACACGCACATACATACACAGTACACACACACACACACACATACATACATACATACATACATCATTGCATGCATGCATGCATAGATGCATACATATATACATACATACATACATACATACATACATACATACATGCATACGTGCATACACATACATACATGCATACATACACAGATACATGCATGCATACATGCATGCATACATGCATGCATGCATGCATGCATACATACATACATACATACATACAGACGAAATACATACATACATACATACATAACATAACATAACATACATACATACATGCATGCATGCATACATACATACATGCATACATGCATACATATATACATATATACATACATACATACATATATACATTGCATGCATGCATACATACATACATACATACATAGATGCATGCACGATACATACAGACATACAGACATACAGACATGCAGACAGACAGACAGACAGAGAGACAGAGAGACAGGCAGACACACACAGTGACACATACACACACGCAACTACTATAGGTATTACTATAGCACACTTATCTTTTATATAAAATAGGTTTATTTTTATATAAATTAATCTTACTATTAATTTCAATAAAAATATATGTATGTATATATGTATGCATGTATGCATGTATGCATGCAATTATGTATGTATGTATGTATGTATGCCACGGTATGTATACGTATGTATGTATGTATGTATGTATGTATGTATGTGTGTGTATTGTGCATGTATTTGTGTGTGTATGTAATTGTCGTCATTGTAAGTAAGTATGTATGTATATGTATGTATATATATGTACGTATGTATGCCACTATGTATGTATGTATGTATGTATGTATGTATGTAGATATGTAGGTATGTAGGTATGTAGGTATGCGGCAGGTATGTATGTATGTATGTATGTATGTATGCATGCATGCATGTATCCATGTAAGGATGCATGCATGCATGCATGCATGTAATATTGTATGTATGTAACTTGAATGCGACACTGATGTCATTATTACCGTATGATTATTAAATTATTAAATATTAATCAAGATTGTGCCAATATAAATCCATGCAATATTAATTAGCCGTCCGAGGCTGAAAGTTATCATCATGATGTTAATCAATATTAATAAATATCACTTCATAATAAATATCACTTAATCAATATGAACTTGCCAGTTCAACTTGACACTTGAATCAACTGATATAAATCAATATTAATTAACATAATCAAGTTATGTCACGGTGGCAGTTGATAATAAAACGGAACTTATCATAATGAAGTACTACGTGACGGAACTAAAAATAGATGTAAAAACTTGAAGAAAATTAACACAATATCATAGTAATAATTCGGTCCGGTACGGTATTCACATGATTCTGGATCGTACTGATAATATGACTCATGATCTTATTCAATATTATTCAACTTATGATTAGTATTATATTAATCAATACTATTCAATAGTAGGCTATTCAATATTATGCTTCAACATGACTTATGAAGTTCAATATTATTCAATCAGTGTTATTCAATATTATTGAATATTATTCAGTAATATTCAATAGTATTATTCAATATTATTTAACGTGATTGACTATTCAATATTATTTAACGTTATCCAAATTATTTAACCTAATTATTGAATATCATTCATGTTGATCAATCATGTATTACTTAATAAAAGTAGGCTGATGATGATGTGTGAGAGAGAGAGAGAGATACATACATACATACAAACATACATACATACATACATGCATGCATACATGCATGCATGCATGCATGCATGCATGCATGCATGCATGCATACATACATAAATACATAAATACATACATACATACATACATACATACATACATACATACATACATACATACATACCTGCATACATACCTGCATACCTACATACATACATACCTGCATACCTACATACATACATACATACATACATACATACATACATGCATACATACATACATACATATGCATACATACATACATGCATACATACATACATACATGCATACATACATACATACATACATAAATACATACATACATACATACATACATACGTACATGCATACATGCATACATGCATGCATGCATGCATGCATGCATACATGCATGCATACATACATACATACATACATACATACACATACATACACAAACATACACATACATACACATACATACATACATGCATACATACATACATGCATACATACATACATACATACATACATACATACATACATACATACATACATACATACATGCATACATGAAGAAAGATAGACAGACTGACAGGCAGGCAGGTAGACAGACAGACAGACAGGCATACATACATAAATACATACATACATACATACATACATACATACATACATACATACATACATACATATAGAAATACAGACATGCAGACATACAGACATACAGACATACTGTTATTTCAGACATACAAGCATACATACATACATACATACATACATACATGCATACCGTATGATACATACATACATACAAACATACATACATGCATGCATACATACATACATACATACATGCATGCATACATACATACATACATGCATGCATGCATACATACATAAATACATACATACATACATACATACATACATACATACATACATACATACATACATACCTGCATACCTACATACCTACACACCTGCATACCTACATACATATACATATATACATACATATACATACATACATACATACATACATACATACATACACATGCATACATACATACATGCATACATACATACATACATGCATACATACATAAATACATACATACATACATACATACATACGTACATGCATACATGCATGCATGCATGCATACATGCATGCATGCATGCATACATACATACATACATACATACACATACATACACATACATACACATACATACACATACATACATACATGCATACATGCATACATACATACATACATAAATACATACATACATACATACATATGACAGGCAGGCAGGTAGACAGACAGACAGACAGACAGACAGGCATACATACATAAATACATACACACATACATACATACATAAATACATACAAACATACAGACATACAGACATACAGACATACAGACATACTGTTATTTCAGACATACATGCATACATACATACATACATACATGCATACATGCGAACGTATATACATACATGCATACATACATACATACATACATACATGCATGCATACTTACATGCATACATACATGCATACATACATGCATGCATGCATGCATGCATACATGCATACATGCATACATACATGCATGCATGTATTAATACAAACATCCATACATACATACTTACATGCATACATACATACATAGATACATACATAGATCCATACATACAGACGAAATACATACATACACACATACATGCATGATACATACATGCATACATACATACATGCATACATACATGCATGCATACATACATACATACTTGCATGCATGCATGCATGCATGCATGCATGCATGCATATGCATACATACATACATACATACATACATACACACATACATACATACATACATACATACATACATACATACGTACATACGTACATACGTACATACATACATACATACATACATACATACATACATACATACATGCATACATACATACATACATACATACATACATACATACATACATGCATGCATGCATGCATACATACATACATACATACATACATGCATGCATGCAGACATACATACATACATACATACATACATACATACATAGTATACATACATGCATACACACATACATACATACATACATACATACATACATACATGCATACATACATACATACATACATACATACATACGTACATACATACATACATACATACATACATACATACATACATACATGCATACATACATGCGTACATACATACATACATACATACGTACATACATACGTACATACATACATACATACATACATACATACATACATGCATACATACATGCGTACATACATACATACATACATACATACAGACATATGTACATGCACACATACATGCATGCATAGATACATGCATACATACATACATCCATACATACATATATGCATACATAAATACATACATACATACATACATACATACATACATACATACATACATGCATACGTGCATGCATGCATACATACATACATACATGCATACATACATACATACATACATATATACATACATAAATGCATACGCACATACATACATGCATGCATGCATGCATACATGCATGCATACATACATACATACATACATACATACATACATAAATGCATACTCACATACATACATACATACATACATACATACATACGTACGTACATACTACATATACATACATGCATACATACATACATACATACATACATACATACATACATACATACATACATACATACTGACGACTACGACTGACGACTACGACTGACGACTACTACACTACTACTACTACTACTACTACTACTACTACTACTACTACTACTACTACTACTACTACTACTTCTACTACTACTACTTCTACTACTACTACTACTACTACTACTACTACTACTACTACTTACTACTACTACTACTACTGCTACTGCTACTACTACTACCACCACCACCAAAACCACTACTACTACTACTACTACTACTACTACTACTACTACTACTACTACTACTACTACTACTACCACCACCACCACCACCACCATCAGCACTACTACTACTACTACTACTACTACTACTACTACTGCTACTACTACTACTACTACTAGTACTACTACTACTACTACTACTATTACTACTACTACTACTACTACTACTACTACTACTACTACTACTAACTACTAACACTACGCGGAGGTGGGGTAGGGGGGATGGGGAAGGGGAATAGTCACTCACTCACTCACTCACTCACTCACTCGCTCACTCTCACTCACTCCACTCCACTCACTCACTCACTCACTCCACTCCACTCACTCACTCATGACACTCATGACACTCAATCACTCACTCACTCCCTCACTCTCTCACTCTCTCACTCACTCACCCACTGACATACACACACACACACACACACACAGACACACACACACTCACTCACTCGCATGTACACAGACAGAGAAACAGACACACAAACTCACACAGGCAGACAGACACACATGTACGGACAGACAGACAGACACACACACACACACACACAGACACAGACACACAGACACAGATACACAGACACAGGCACACAGATCTAGACACAGATACAGACACACAGACACAGACACACACACACACACACACACACTTACATACACACACACACGCACACACAGAAAGAAAGACAGACAGACAGACAGAAAGAAAGAAAGACAGACAAGACAGAGAGACAGAAAGACTTGGCAGGTAGGCAGCCAGACAGACAGACAGATAGACAGACAGACAGAACAGGCAGACAGACAGGCAGACAGACAGACAGACAGTGATATCACAGAGTTTTTTTTTTTTTTTTTTTTTTTTTTTTTTTTTTTTTTAAATTTACAGTAAGCAAGGTTTAATAAGAGAGAGACGAAAGAAAGATTTTTTTTTTTCTGTGGTGGAAAGAAAATAGAATAGTGTGTGGTGCAAATAAACTACAATATAGTTAATGCGGAAACTTTGAGGCAGAAAAACCACTAAAATTTTGATTAGAGATACTTTGGAGGCAAAAATGACAGCAGAGAAAAACATACTGAGTGGTGGAGTAGGTGGACGTACGCTCACGTGGCTCAAAAAAGCCTGTCAGGAAAAGGAAACGGCTGCACAATAAAATCACCGTTCTCCTCGCTTCGGAGGAAATTTGAGCAGCCGGACACTCAAGTTCAGAAATTGAGCAACCCGATAAGAAAATTACTGCATTGTGAATAGGAAGGGCAAACATTTTTGAACAAAGTAGGTGTCATTTGCGTTGTGCCAAACGAATGTGGGGCCACCAGCGAGCAAATAAAGTGTGGCAAAAAGCCAGTTTCCTTTCTCTTTTCCCCGGAAATCTAATGCGTCTCTTAGCGTTGCGGACTCTCGCCACCCCATACCCCAAAATTCTCCCTACAAGTTTGGGGATGGGAACTAGGTTTTGGTTGCTTAGCGACACTTATTCGAAATCGGTGGCACCCGATTTTTCAAAACGTGAAACGGTTGAATGCCGTTTTTTGGCGATCGGAATAATAGTGCCAGAGATTTGCCCAAAATTAGCACTTTGAACCGCTTTCTTCAGGGTTTTCTGCCACCACCACTGATCTTTCTTTCTTGGTTTTGGAAGAGACTGAGATAAACTATGGAGCTTAGCTCAGCTTGATCAGCAGTTGACCCAATGTTGTCGTCGGTTCGAATCCGGCAACTCCGATCTATGTTCTCATAATATTTTTAAAAAAATAAGGAGGAAGGGAGGGGGGGGGGGGGGTTCTGTGGTCCCCACATCACCCCCCTTTTTATCGTCTTGAATTTTGCTATCATTTGTCATTTTTGCCATATTCGTTCATATAAAAGAGATAACAGCATAAATCATCATTTTTTACACAGGTAGTATAGGGGGCCACTTCAGCACACTTTTTCACGACACACAAAGGCAAAAAGGAAATGAGCCCGAGACCAAAACACGAAAACCTACAGATTTTCTCCCTACCCAAAAAGTTGAATTTTGGTCAGGAGGAAAGAAGTCAAATTTCTCCAAAACAAAAAAAATACAAAATGCCACTGCCAAAAAAACAATTTCCCGCTACATTCATCACTCACTCATAAATCAAAAATTACTTTTTTCTTTTTGTGTCATTTGGTTTCAATTAATATTTTACATTTATAAAAATAATATTATATATATATATAAGATGCCAAACAAGAGAAAACAAATCAAGTGTGTTAGCGATTTAAATAAGCTAGTCCTAGATAATTCAAAGAGCTTAAATATGCTGGAGTTGTTCGTAGAGTTCATAAACCAGAAGACATCAAAGATGTTAAGACTGATATATTGTATTATTCCGTAAAATGCGAACATAATGATTTCATAAAACATAATTCTACAATTTCATTACAATATAAGCAAGTAAGAGAAAATATCGTATCACATAAGCACATAACATTAGCATTGATAGAGAAACTAAAAGATGAACCGCAATTTCATTATAATATTTGTTTTGATACTGCTGATGTTTTGAGAAGATGCTGTAGGTGTCAATATGCGACTTGTGTGCAGTGTCATCTGGAAAATAATTTAGTGTGTCCAATATGTAAAAATTTGAGCTCACCTAATTTACATTTCATTCCTAGGTCTTCTATTTCTGAAAAAGATATAAAAAATAAAATTGCTTTTAATGTGCCATCTAAATTGATAAACCAAGATTTCTTAGATAGCGATAGTTCAAATTTTGATTTAATATGTGATATACTACAAACATATATGAACAGAATGATTTTATCGTGTATGCGATATGGGTTATCGGCTGAAGAAATGGTATGTATTATTAAACAATTATTTACATTTATAAAAATAATATTACATATATATAAGACATATACCGACATAGGAGGTATACCACGACCAAAGATATATGAAGGAGACGCAAGGAGAAAAAGGAATAATGAGAAAGCTCTCGCCTACTATTACAGTAATAAAGATAGATTAAACGAAGAACGGCGAACCAAAGCACAGAAGTTAATACAATACACGCAAGATATAGAAGAATACAAAAGGAAGATACAGGAGTTAGAAGAGCGACTGAGCAAGTCAAATTAATCAACAACTTTTTTTATCTGTAATATATTTTACATCTAAATAAATTATATATATATATGTAAGCATTAAATAATTGTTTTTCAAAAAATTTATCCTGCCTATCTATATACAATGGACCAATACCAACCAGAATTATTTCCGCTCTACAATATTGAGCAACGAGGAGACTACATCAGAGAAAGAGGCAAAAGAAGATGGTATCTCATTACAACTCCAACCGCCCTGCGACTTAAAAACAGATTAACAAATTACCACCCCGAACTCGTCGGCAGACAAGGCTCACTCGTTATACAATATGCCCCAGGATGGGAAGCTCGCCTCCAAGAGCTAAACCCCACAAGCTATCTCGTCCATCTGGATTATGAAGGATATAATGGACCAGTCAGAGGAATATACCAAGCTAACGTATTGAAGCGAACAATAAATACTGTTAGAAAATTCGTAGAACGACAAGCAAGGTTTTACGAACAAAGAGAAGACAAAGACCTTAAAGTTATTACAATTGACCAAGTTAATCCGCTAAATCATATTGTCATACCAATGGCACAGGGTGAAATAAACTGTGTGCTAGAATGTATTATGAAAGACTTTCCAAACCCAAACAATAGAAAACGAAAGCGAGACCATATTATACTAGACCGCTTTAAGGACATCAAATATGCCACAGCAAAGGACCTTGACGAAATGGAAGACTTCATCCGATGTAGGATTTATGTATTTGATGGTATGAATATACTGTGGCGAGCATCTACTAAGGAATACCCAAAACAGATAATAATCAGATGTAATGATTATCACGCCACATTAATAAAAGGAAAACAAAAAGACATCTGTATCCAACACATAAAATCAATTGAGCTATTATACGATATTAACGAAAACATACCAGAGCCACGACCCCAATATGCTACTAACCACGAAGCAAGTAATGTGAAACTATCTACGAACCAATACGAGAACAAATGGATATCACAGGAAGAACTCAACAATATACAAATCAAACTTGAATTAGAACATAAGGAGTGCTATTCAATGACAGACCAATCTGGAAACATTGTAGGAATAGTAGATAAAGAAAACAAACTAAACTATAAATGCTTAGACCGTTTCAAACACGCATCATTCGTTCCTAAGGATACTCCCGCTTGGTCATTGCCATCATACTTCAAACAGTTATTTATAGAGTGTCTCATAGAAAAACATAAACCTAAGTTCCATACACAAATCACTGAACCTAACATATTACGACACGTGAAATCTGGTCAAATACCATTTCATCATATCTTTAAACATCACACCAAAAAACCAAACAAGATACACCAGATTGATATGGTAAAAGCTTATACAAATGCTTCGTTAGGTAATCTAGGAGAAATGTCGTCATACTTCAATGAATACCCGATTGCTCCTCGCAACATAATTAATATAAACCAAAATATGACACAAGAATACTACAATAAGGTCAAACCTCTACACGGTTATGCGGTTTTTGATTACGACCAAAAGCACCTCAAAGTTCCAACCTTCTTCAACGGCTACACCACAAAAGGAACACAATGCCAACCCATTCCCGCATTGTTGTATATGTTTGACCAAGGGGTTAAGATATTTATTAAGAGATTATATGTAGCAGACGACCATTTCAACCCCTTCAAAACCTTCTCAGAACACATATCAAATATACAAGATTACTACTTTGATAAGCCTGGCTTTGAACACGACACCTTAGCCAAAGCAACCAACTTACTGGTAGGCTCTCTCAATACTAACATACACCGAACTCAGCAAGTATCTACCATTTCAAAAACATACAACGAGCGAATACATTTTATGATGAAAGAAAAAGGATATAGGTTATTGTTCCTGAAACGAGTTAAATACGATAAAAGTAAGTATGCCGAAATGAAGGGCGACCTACTACCAGAGCGAATGATATACACATACCAAGATACAAACCCAACAGACAACATATTTCAAATGTCTCATTTAACTGGCTATGTGTTAGCATACCAAAAGATAGTTCTTCATAACCAATGTTAAAGCTTGTAAATACTGGGCGGACTTTGTTATATTCTAATACAGACAGTATCGCATACGAAGGTGAATATATGAAAACAGGAAAAGAATTTCGTCCCGAGGTTTTAGAACAGGATGAGTTCATAGCCCCACAATTAAGTATGACTTGTTTTGTTTCCTACATAAATGGCGAACCACGGATAACATACCAGCGACACAGCGGTTTCAAAGACATACTACCATTACAGAAATTCTTAGAAACACCACATAAACAATATCCAGATTTCTCCGCCTTTGAGGATACAGAGCTTCCAGATTATAGCACCAAAGACGAATACAAACCTTTACCAGAACAAGAATTATTGCTCATTCACGGCAAAGCTGGAACGGGTAAATCTGAAATGATTAAATACCTAACTGGTCAGCCATCAAAATACACTAACACACATTTCAAAGACAAAAAGACTTTATCAACCGCTATGACACACAATGCCCGCCAAGTTATTAATTCTGAATATACACTCCAAAAAATACTAACAATGCTATATCATAGACTACCGCTACCAATACCAGTTGGCGAAGAAGCAATTAATCACAGAATAACCATTGATGAAGTTTCTATGCTTACCTCCAAGAATTTAGAAAGTCTGGACCATATGCTCAGAAAATACACCAAAATCAACAGACCATTCGGCGGTGTATCAATTATTCTGTTTGGCCACTTAGCTCAGCTTCCTTGCCCAGACCCAACATCCGAACCATTCCACAAGTCAAAAACTTTCAAGCTATTTACAAAAATAAATCTTGATACAAATTACAGACAGGCCAAAGACCTAGTTCTACAATCTATCTTAAATAAGGTAGAAGACTATTACAAGGTCGGCGGTACCGTTCTTAGCCAACATAAAGCAAAAGACTGCCTACCTAATATACTAACACTTGAAGAATTAGATGCTCTTAATAAGCAAGTTAAGCCACACCCGAAACCGACTGACAAAAACCCGCCTTTAATATTACACCACTCTAACAGCATTGTTAATGAAAGCAATAACAAAATGCTACAAAACAAACCACTTAAAACAGGTAATCAGGTTGTGTTTCGTTGTAATACAAAGGTTGTTCATAATGGCGATATTCACACTATTACTAGGGATACCAAAGAACATATATTCATTACGATTGACAATATTGAGCAGAAATTTGATAGAAAAAAAACGATACCAGACAAGAAACCGTATGCTGACATCCAGCCGACATTCTCATCCACCATCCACTGCTCACAAGGCCGAACAACACCAGTGTGGATAAATCTAGACCTACTGTCAATGAATTTGTTATATGTCGCTTTAAGTCGTGCCACCTGCTTGAACGATATTGGACTATCAAACGAGTTATGAAAGTCATAAATATATTTTTTTGGCTCCTTTACCTTTGAAGCTTCTAATCGTGTGAACACCCCTCGTCGGCTTCACTAACTTAGTATTTACCGCCGTCGCCCCTAACAATGATACGGGGTCAAATGCGGTTCGGTAGTTCGTGGTTAGCTTTGCTGTCTTCGCCCGCTTACCTTTTGGATTAACTTTCACCGCCACTCGGTCAATCACTCCTTCAATGAGGTCTTTTGTGCTACTGCCTTTGTTGTATGTTGTCGCCTTCACTCCAGTCTGTCGGCTCAGGTCTTTTGCTATTGTGCCACCTAACGAATGACCCGTAAGCTCTACATTATCCTTACCATATTTCTTTATGACTTCATTAACCAGCTTTTGTTCTTCTTTATATCTCGGTGTTCTCTTTAATACTCCCTTTACCAAGGCGACATCTGTGAGTAAGTCCCGCTTATCTGCCGAGCCTCTAAATGCTACAATCGCTTTACCATCTTTTTCATACACGGTTGATTTTTCTTTGCTAGCGACTGGTTTCCATCCGTCCGCACCTTTTCTATCAGACGAAGACAAATAGACATCCTCCGACAACTCCGCACTGCCTCCTTGTAGGGGTCTGCTCCCCCTACGACCCCGCCGAGGGTTCCATTCCTTACCAGCTTTTTTCAACGCTTCACCGTAGCTTATGTTATGTTTAGCAGAGTAAGCCTTTACGAATTTAATCCACTCGGACATTCGCGGAGACTTCGCCTCCGCACCTCCACAGGTTTTGGTGAAGCTTTTTCAAAAGGTTCCTATATTAATTATTTAATTTTTTTATTTTTTATACTACCTACTATATACACCACTCTACTATGACCACCCTCACAAGACTGTGCGAGAAGTTTCAAAAACTTTCCATTGAAGGCGAAAAAAAATCCTTCTCGTTGGAAGATGTTCAAAAGGTAATCAACGACGAAATAAAAGCGATTGAAGAAATGAGAAATGCTCAACCAAAAGACACATTTCATTTCGGGAAATACAAGGGCAAAAAATAGAAGACATAGCAAAGATTGACAAACCATATATTGAATGGTTAGTCCGTCAGCCGTGGTGCCGAAATAAGGAAGAATTGAAAAAGTATTTGTAAAGTATTTGTATTTTTTTTTGCTTTCGCGAAGGGGGTTGTAGGGGCTTGCCCCTACTACTGGTCTTCAATAAAATTAACTATAACATTAACATTTCCACCGCCAGTTCCAGAAAGTGTTTTTTGTGTAAATGTTAGAATATCACTCGGCGATAGACATATATCATAATTTCTAAGGTTGAGTATTTGGCTTGACCCGCTCGTAATATAAAGCTTGAGAAGGGTAGTTCCCCCAGCGATGGCTGATGCTTTCGAGTCTGTATCTACAATAGAATACTTGGTATCAACATCAGCAAAACCCGCTCCTGTTAATGTTCCATTTAATACTAATTTTGCGATAATTGTTTTGCTATCCTCATTCGTAATGCTTATCAATGTAGGATACACGGTTGAATAGTTTGTTATGTTAGCACCAGCACTATCAAACACTGCTTTATTCCTAATACTGAATACAGGGCCTTCTGTGGCAGTCACCGCCTTGGTTCCTTCAACTTCGTTCGTTATACTCGCGTTTATATTGTTGGTCCCTTCGATAAACATACTAACACTCGCAGTCTTTAACGATTGAACCCCAGTTCCAATACCATTGTTAAATATTCTTGCGACAAATGGAAGCGATGTATTTCGTAAGCTCACACCTGTATTAGCATTCGCATATTTAATCATATGGACTAGCTGGAATTCGCCAGTCGCAGGATTTTCAATGTAGAACCTTATAGCACCAAAACCTAAATATTGAAATTTAATCTGGAATACATTACCTTTGGTCCAATCAATGGCAGGCATATCTTTGGTTCCATTACAAGGGTCATCCCAGTTCGCTTGTGCGATAGTAGTGCCGACTCCTCCTTTACAATGGACGATATTCATACCAGTGTTTTTGTCTTTGTAGAAATAGAAACCATCATTCAATCCGCTATCTCCTAACCCGATAAACGAATAGTATTTTTTCGTTTCATCAGTAGTCCATAAAGCAGTGAAGCGGGCTAAAACTCCCATACCAGTTCTGTATTTAATTTTTTTTTAACTTAACAAAATGGCATCGGCAGTATTGTTTGCTTGCGTTTTCAATTCAGCCATATTCGCATTAAATGAAACTGTCGCACTAGTTTGAGTTAATGTCCATATTCGTGTATTGATAGTGTATGGAAAAATCTCCTGAACAACTGGTGTTAATTGACCGACCAATGCTTCGCCGAAAGCTGTTTTCATGCTATTGGTTTCAACATTACCATCGTATCCGACCTTGACATTTACGAAGTCGCCGTCAGGGTTTTGGGCGACTAAATTTCGCTGGTGAGTGGTCATTTTGTAGGTGCTTTTTTTCAAAAAACCACCTACGACCTCAAAAAATGTTTTGTGTAAGCTTTGTATATTGTAATAAAAAAAAAATTAAAATTTTTTTAATATTACTTCCGCGGTGGGGTTATAGGGGGCGAAGACCCCTATGAAATCGTAATCATATTCGCCTTAACCTGAACCTCTCGCTGAGTTATTGCCACGGTGTAATGGTTGAAGGCAGCATTCACGGTGGTCGCAATAAGCTCCCATCGTCGCTCAGTATCAAGGCTTAAACCACTGATTTCATTTTGGTCCTTGCTATATAGCGGACGGGTATTGTCCCAAGTATCAACCCAGAACCAGTTGTATTTATACACATCGTTATTCATCAAGGCCGAACCCTCAATCTTTGGTTTCAGATACATATAGTCTTCTTCGCTCGCAGCATCAATGTTGAAATCTTGCTGGCGGGCACCATCCAGAGTAGTGTAAAAATTAACAACCTTAACGGCACCACGGTTATCGTGGTCATAAGCTGTGTTCTTTTTTCTTCATTGTTAAAAACAGAGTGATAAATCTTCTTCAAACGGTGACCGTGCCCGCGGTCAATCGCATAATAATATTTTGGGTTGTGCTTACGGGTGTGGTATTCTTGTAAACATAGGGATAATCAATATTGAAGCTCATACCTTCGGGGCTGGCAATCGTCTGCTGGATTGATTGAATGACATCAGGGTTCGTTTCAACCGCAAGAAACAAGGCAAGATTGGTGACATCAGCGGACACAGCCATATTAGCACTACCAACATTTGCCGTGCTAATAGCAGTAGCAGCACCATTCGTCACCGTATAACCAGTTCTGTCAGTAGCACTCCACACAATTCGCATAGTAAAAATCTCTGGAAACATAATAGTCTTATCAAGTGCGAAAATAGTATTGAGAATCATACCCAAAGGAATTTTAACATTAATAGCCAAAACGGCATTCGCTCCACTTCCCACAAGATACTTCGCCTCCGACAAAGCTCCAACTCCAGTCGTTAGAGCAGCATCATCATGACGACGAACAGAAATCACTGGCTCACGCAATAGACCCTGAGTAGAGGCGGCAACATCGTTAGCAACATCAGTCGCCGCACGAAAGGCTGTTCTAGTTGCTTCAACAGCACTAATGTTAATCAAGCCGTTAGCATTACACTGTTGAAGCATACAGCCATAACCACTAGCATCACCGTGGTTAGGAAGGTCTAAGAAATCCTTCAAGCTCATTTCTGGTTTCCACAACATCTTAGTCACAGTTCTAAGGTTGTTAACATCGCACAGATAAACACCGCTACGGGTTTGAAGTTGTATCTGGCTAATTTGCGAAAGGCAGTCCATAAAAATTCTAGAATAAGTGTTGGCACCCGCTGCCCTCATAGTATAAGTAAAACTCAAATAAGACCGAGCGAGATTGAAAGGTCGGCTAATAAGGTCAAAGCTTCGTTCTTGTCCGCCAGCAGTAGTGACCTCAAAGGTTCCAGAACCCTCACGAGGGGCCAGCTTATTCAAACGATAAGAAGCACTGATGTAGTCAGTCTTGCTAAAATCTAGTTCGCCTCCGTGTTGTGTAGGCATTTGTTTTTCCTCTTTTTACGGTTGTCTTATATTTTAATATGAGAAAAAAATAAATTAATTAATTAACGGCTTTTTAACAAATTAAAAAATGATGTAAATAAATTAAAATAATTTGTCTCGCGGTAAATCAACAAAGTCATTACAATGCCCAAACCGTTTAGGTTAATGGCTTGGTCGTTTTCTTCAGTCAAGTAAAACCGATACACATTGCTTGAACTCGTAGATAGCCGTTTTCCGTATTCACTGCCCGAACCATCGGAGATAACAGAGCAAAAAGGGATTTCATTCGCTGCGTATATTTCTTGGAGCACATGATTATCACCTTCCCCAACGAGGTCGCTTTGTAGATACAGTGTTTTTTCGCCAGTCAATATTATGACATTTGGTGACCTCAGTGTATTATTAGCGAAGAAGTAAGTAGAGGACCGCTCAAAACCCATAATTTCGTGAATACGAGTTTCGTCATCAAATACAAACCGCGGTTGAATGTTAATGGGATTGTTCGCTACGGTGAATGTTAGCTTGCCATCTTCTGGGTCAGTATTCGTATTGTTGCTTGTTATTGTGTATGTGTAGTCGTTGGGGCTTTCTGCGGTTAGCACCTCGGCCAGCTTATTTTTTAAGTTGTTCATTGTGTAGTTGCCTTCGGGTATCGTAATGAGTGCCTCGTTACCATTCTCGCTCAGAATAAAAGTATTGTAAGGACTGGCGACGGAATAATACGACTTCGGCACATAGATATGTAAAATTTTACAGTGTGTCGGGTTGTCTAGTGATTTCATATCAATGGAGTGAGTGAAATCACTGTCAGTGCCGTTTATCCTATTTTTGCTATTGACATAGTAAATATTAGAGCTCCTGCCTCCCCTATATTCCATTGCAGAGACTTCGCCTCCGCACCTCCAAGGTTGTATATTATATATTCTAAAATATATTTTTTATTTTACTGGCGGGGTCTAAATAAAAGTATCAAAGCCATAGCCGTTCTGGGTTTTCAACTCCTCCGCTTCTTTTTCTTCTAAGTCCGTCCAACCGCTGGCAAATTTAAAGCGATTACCTTTCGCCCGCTCTAACAAAAACCTAATACTATGCCACCCGCAGGTATCCGTTGTGTCGCTTTGGTTTTTAACCTGATTAACCTTCATAAGCAGATATGTGTCCGGCTTACTCTTGTCAATAAGCTGTTTCATTTGGTGTAGAAATAGCTCAGTCGGCTTATACAGTGCGAGCGGGTCGTAGATTTCAATAGAGTCGTCTTTAATTAGGTCAACCCAAACAGCAATCCAATGTGAGCCTGGTTGACTAGACTTATCCAAGTTCATTATAAATCCATAATTCTTTCTTTGTTCTGGTTTCAGCTTGTTTATTTCATCGCTGGCTACGGTCCCCAAATACCATTCGTGCTTTTTCATAATGTTGTCTATTTCGTCCGTCATCAATCCTCGGTAGGGGCCTCCTCCCCCTACAACCCCATCGGAGGGGGTGCGGGGGCTTGCCCCTGCGAGTGGTTGAATTGTGTCGGCGGTGATTTCGGGTGTTGTGTCGGGTGTGGGTTCGGTGTTGGTTTCAGGTATGGTGTCGGGTGATGTGTCGGCGATGGTTTCGGGTGTTGGGGTTGCTTCCTCGGTTGGTTGAATACCGAGAGTATTTGAAACTTGATTTTTTATATTTGGGTCGCTTCTCATTTCATTTACTAAGCTACTTACATAATCCTTCTTCTTCATTTTTTTCCTGTATTTGCCCTTCTTTAAATATTTCTTAATTGTCGCTATCGTTAAAAGTTTGTGGATTAATTCCTCAATCGTTCTTGGTCCAGCACCAGCTTGGTTTATTCCCAAATAATCAGCGAGTTTCTTTCTCATTTCATTCTGGTCTATTCCTAAATCAATACCTTCATCTACTATAACTTGTGCCATACCCGCAGTCGTGTGTTTTCCTTTAACTTTTTTGGGTGGTGGTTTGCCCCGAGCTTTCATTTCTTTTTCCAAAGCAGGGCCCAAAGTTTTGGGTATATCCAATTTCGGATATTTGTAATCATTTCTTAAACCTGCGGATATGTATGATATTTTATCTTTAATTTCAAAGTGTTTCGCTTTGGCCTCCGCTTGCTTTTTTTCTTGTTCTAATTCTTTTTTGTATTGTTCAGCCAGTTCTTTCTGCTCATCTGCTGATTGAGCATCGGCTATCGCTTTCTCTATTCCTTTACCAAGTTTGATAAATTCTGTTTTGCTCAAACTTTTAATAAATTTAGTTGTAAAGCCCGCTTTCTTCATTAATTCGATGTATTTTTCTTTTAATTCCTTTTCAGCCTTTTTCTCTTCTTTTGTTTTCAATGGCATCTGTTTTTCTTCTGGTGCTTGGGGTGCTTGTGGTGGTGCTTGTGGTGGTCCTAATTGTGGTGCTTGTGGCCCTAGTTGTGGTGCTTGTGGTGGTCCTAGTTGTGGTGCTTGGGGTGGTGCTTGGGGTGGTGCTTGTATGTATTGAGGTTGGAACTGTGGTGGTGGTAATAGCATTAAATTATTTTTTCTATCTTGTTCAAATTTTACATCCTCTATAAGTTTTTGCTCTCTGTTCGCCTCCCTTATTAATTCTTCTTGTCTTTCCTTCATTTCCACATTCTCCTTCCTCTCCATTCTTTTCTTCTCATCTTCTGCCTGTTCTCTTAACTTCTTTTCCTTTTCCTCCTGCTCGTGTATTAGTTCATATTTTTTCAGCAGGTTGTTTTGTATCTGGTTGCGGTTCTCGTCTTCAAGGCGATTGAATTCGGACTTGATTATTCGCTCTTTTGTAGGGACTCCGCCCCTACGACCCCGCCTGTGGGGTTTGGAATGGGTATCCCCTTTCATATATTTCAGAAACAGTTTAACGATTTGAAATGTTGAAAGGTCATTCGTTTTCTCGCCAAAGTTGAGATATGCTCGTTTGCCTTTCACTTTGATATATGGTCAGCCATCTTTGGTTCTGTATATCCTCGGCGGTCGTTGTTTTCGCGGTTTTTTTGCAACCATTGTATATGTTAGAGAAAAAAATAATAACATAATTTACATTTGTGATTGGGGTTTACCGAAACTTAACAGCCCCGCCTCGTTGCTTGCCGTAGCCTTGTTTGGCCGCCGCCTTCGCTACACGGTCAGCATAAGGCACTCCGACATCGCTTAGAAAAGTAGCACCCCTTGAAATCAATTGGTTCTTCTTGATAAACCTATTAGCATCCACTATCGCTTTTCCTACCTTGGCCCAATTAACTTTTCCTCCTGTTTGTTTCTTTTTTCCCTTCTTCTTTCGTCCTCCTGCTTGTGGCATTTTGACTGGGCTTGGATTGTATCCGATATTGTATCCCGCTGGTTGTGAAATAATCACTGGTGATGTTGGCATTCACCTACAACTTCGTCGTAGATGAAGATGTATCTATATATAGTTCTGAAAAAAATAAATAATAAAATTAAGTAAAACGAATATTGAAGTTCTTTCGTAATTCATCAGATACCGAATCCACATACAAAAAGTTAAACCTCTCTTTGGTCGCCTCGTGATATTTTTCAATGAAGTAGTCTAGGTCGTAGCCGAGGTCCAGATGCTTATACACGAGTTCAATTTTATCCTGAGACTGTCCTGGAAAAATAAGAAGGTAGTCTAGCTGTTTAATCGCCTCAGGTTTTAGGTCGTTAAGGTATTGCGAGCTCATAATCACCTTTGACTTGTAGTGTCTATTTTTTTTCAACAGGTCGCTTACGGACTTATCTCTGAGCCCGCTACCCAAATCATCTAACACGAACACAACTTCTGGTGTGATGTATTTGCTCGGTCTCGGTGGTTTTTCGCCTACCTCCTTTTTCTTTTCGTCTTTACCAAAGTATAAAAACTTCGGCTTTTCTACTTCATCCTTCCCGTCCTGAACAATTTCGCCTTCTTCTTGCTCCTCGTCAGGTTTATTCTGTTTATCTAACTCGTAATCTATGACACTGTATCCGTCCGTTTTCAAATATGTGTATATAGCAATCGGGTTTCCCTTCTTCTTGAAGTGCTTAACCATTTCTTTGTAAATGTGGTCCTTATGTATCGTGCTGGCAATAATAACAATACGTGTCTTTTTGTCGGTAGTTCGTTTTAGGATTTCAAACACTGCCGTGCTTTTCCCGCTCTTTTTTCTCGCAAGCAAAAATATATTGGCATACGGTTCATCAAACAACTTATATCCTTTTGCCAACTTCTCACCATCTCCGTTTTGCTTGACTGGTTTCACCTTTACATTATTGATTTTCTCCATCGTTTATATAAATATTACCCGAGAAATAGTTATGAATTTTTAAATTCATAACATTGTTGCTACGCAACGAATTCTAAACAAATAACAATTCTTCCAGCTAGTTGGTCGGTCTCAATATTTCCGCTGTCTGTTTTCAATACCCTAAACGAATACTGCCCATCGGTCCAATTAATAATACCTAAGTTGTAGCTAAGATTTGAAATGTTTGCGGTGTTGCTGTCGGCGAATGTGCCAATAATCCCAATACGGTCCATATAAAGGATTTTCGTTTTCGTTTCAGTCATATCATTCATATAGTGGATAAACTTAACATTCATTCTTGTTGGTGTAAAGTTCATTTGAATGTTTTTGTCAAATGTCTTGCTACCGCCCGCAAAATCATTACTTAGAAAAATAATCCGCTGATATTTATAGTCTGCCATTGTGGAGATTTCACCTCCGCACCTCCAATGGTTTTGTGAAACTTTTTCAAAAGTTTCTATATTGTGTATAATATATTATGTTAATAATATTATTATTTGTGTGCTCTGTGTTAGGTCGGACTGCCTGCGATTTCTATTCACGGGTCAGTGTTAAAAAAAATGAAAGTTGTGTGTGGTGTATTCAAAAAGGAATAGAAACCAAATTTAAATGTGTTTTCATAAATAACGGAAATAATATGTGTCGTTCCTTTGATGAGGCTTTACCTTGAATGTGTGCTGGTGATAGTTCGTCTTGGTACAGGACACATTTATATGAATGTGATAATTTATGATTTAAAGATAGCGATATTAAACGATATAAAACGATGCCCGACTACCAACAAGGTAAAATATACGCGATTAGGTCATATCAAACGGATCAAGTGTATATTGGTTCAACCACTCAACCATTATACAAAAGATTTTATTCTCATAAAATTGATTATAAAAACTGGATGAATGGAAAATGTTCATACATTTCTTCTTTTGAAGTCGTCAAATATGATGATGCCTTCGTTGAATTGATTGAAGAATATCAATGTGAAAATGTAAATCAATTAAGAAAGCGAGAAGGTGAATGGATTAGAAAAACAGAAAAATGTGTAAATAGATGTGTAGCGGGTAGAACTAATAAAGAATACGTAGAACAAAACAAAGAACGACTAGTCCAACAATGGAAAGAATATAGAGAAAAAAACAAAGAACTACTATCGCAACAAAGGAAAGAGTATAGACAACAAAATAGAGATGAGGTAAATCTAAAATATAGGATATATAGTTCAAAAAAAATTACTTGTAAATGTGGTAATTCTTTCAGAATTGATAATTTGTCAAAGCATCTTAAAAGTCAAATCCACTATGACAATATGGTCGGTTTATCTGCTTTGGGTCTTTAATTTACTTTTTACCACCACCAGAACTTGGGGAAGGAAGGCAGATACCAATCAATAGTGTTAAAATTCCGACATAGGTATTAGCAACCTCACACGGTAAGTTCTTTTCGGATAGCCTCACGATACAAAGGGTTATAATCGCAATAATGATACCCATTTGAAATAAGTATTTAATAAGACGGCTGTCAGTTTTTCGCTTAGTCATACAACAGTCCCAGTTGTCTTCGTATTCGTGGTCTATTTTTTTTTCTTCCTGCTTAATTTGGACATCAATTACGCGGTTCTTTAACTCTGGTGTTAGTTCGCCATCTACTTCTATGACTGGCGGTGGGTGTAATCTAGGGGGCATTAGGTGTAAGTGCTTTTTGGGATTGTAAGGGCTTGTCCTTACGGAAATACGACTGCTCTGATTTCTGCTAATTGGTTGGTTTGGTCTTGTACTATATTAAGTAAAATTTTATTTTCTTTTTCTAAATTATTCACTTTTTCCGTTAAATGTTGAAAAGCACTGACTAATATTGGTATAAAACTTGTATATGTTATGCCTTCAAGATTTCCATTTCCATCATCTGCTTTTATTCCACTTTCAGATACAAATTCTGGAAATATTTTTTTAACTTCATCAGCAATAAATCCGTGGTTCTTTTGTTCTTTCCTTTCGTCTGATTTCAAATAATATGAACAGCAGTTTATTTTCATTAGTTTATCACAACAATCCCCGCAGTCTAATGTTTTAATATCTGCTTTTAATCTCCTGTCCGATGAGTTTGTCCAAGCACCATTGAGGGGAATATAATTATAAGTGCCAGACGGCTCACCAGTAGTAGAGTTTGAAGTAGTCCAAGCGTGAAGCAAACCAGTAGAAGAAACAATTACTCCATAATTCGTATATCCTCCCGATTTAAAATATAGCTGTGCGTCGACGGTAGAAGCGGGTCTTTTTCGTATGGTTAAAAAACCGCTGGATGCTGTTGGGATGACTACCTCTCCCGACGTATTAATGTTCATCGCCTCAGTGTAAGATATATTGTTTCCCACCGTTGTTCCTGAATTATAATAAAAAGCGAGTTTTCCACCTTTTTGAATTAGAAAGTTTGAACCGCTGTGGCTTGATTTCCAGTTCGTGCCGTCAAAATAAGCATCAAAACTTAAATTGACATTGTCGTGCGCCCAGTTCAATAATTGAAATGTTGGATAAGCATCCGCCGTTGTTATTGCTTGTAAGTGTGCTCCTGCGACATTACTCGCCGTTCCGTATAATTCCAATCCTCCAGTTGCTCCAACTCCTTTCGATGAGTTGCCAATGATTATCGGTTTGCCTGATGCTGTTGTTATTTTATCGCTCGTTGTTAATGTCGTTGTTGATATTCCCGCGTTTGCTGTTATTAATCCACTTGCTGTAATCGCCTTTGTTGTTAATAAGCCCGATGTGTCAAGTTCGAGAGCGAGAGACCAAGGAACAGCAACCCCCACATTTTTTCCGCTATCATACAAAAAATCTAAGTTTATTATTCCATTTACTAATTAGAAAATTAGAACTCACATAACTTGATTTCCATCCGACAGCATCTAAATACGCATCAAAAGTCATATTTATGTTATTATGACTTAAATTAGTTAGTTGAAACGTGGGATATATATCTTCTGTTGTAATAGCCTGTATATGTGCCCCAGTTGTATTATTGTTATAAGTTCCATATATTTCTAAACCCGCTGTTGTTCCTATTCCTTTTGTTGTATTACCTACAATTATTGACATACCTGATGCCGTTGTTATCTTGTCGCTCGCCGTTAATGTTGTTGTAGTCATACCAGCAGTTGCCGTTAATGTAGTTCCCGTTATTGTTCCGCCATTTGTTATATTGTTTGAGTTCATATCTAAGGCTCCATAAAACCGCATACCGCCAGCATTGTTAAAACTGACAATGTCAGACGAAGCACTTTTATTATCCAAAAGTTTTGAAATATAAAGTCCCGCCCCTTTTACATCAGATGCTACATTCGTAAATACATAACCCCTTTGGTTCGCGGTTCCGCTTGTAGCAGTATTTAGAGTAAATAAGAAATATTGATAATCACCTGATGTCTGTGAAAAGAATATATCGCCTCCATTTTGGTTTAATATCCTCGCCCCATTATATGTTATATTTCCACCATTAGTGATAGTTTGATTATTAAAATCAGCATTGTTCGTTAAAGTTAGATATTTTATCACAGTGCTCGCACCATTAAATGGTTTACTTCCTGTTATGGTTTGGTCTCCTGTTAGTTTTACATTTGCCCGTCCAATGTGTCCGCATACCCTTTTGTCGCTCCGTCCGTCGCTAATGTCGGAGTTCCAAGGTTGGCTATTTTGCTACTATTACAATCTAGCCCAGAAGCATTTACCCAACGGACTATCGCGCCATCAATAATAAAACTTATTTTTTTGGCATTTATTTCAAAGTTATAATTTACGCCCGTGCCCATATCAAGGCAACCGATAGTTCCTATATTGGCTGTGGAGTTAAAAACCACGAATGTTCCTTTTGTTGTCGCATTCGTTGAATTTCCTGTTATTTCAAGGGCGCTGCTAAATGTCTTAATTCCTGCTATGGTTTGGTTTCCTGTTAGTTTCACGTTTTGTCCGTCTTTTGTATCAACATAACTTTTGTTTGCTCCGTCCGTTGTTGCTGATGGTGTGGCTAAGTTTGTTATTTTGTTGTTATTCAAAAATAGTGTAGTGCCAGTTGCGGTTATAATTAAAGTATTACCCGAATATAACTCAACATACGAACCAGTTATTTGTATCGGATACCAAGTCGCTGTTGCTGTTTTTTGTGCTGCAATCATTCCTATTTTTGTATCAAAGGCTATGCCGATGCCGTCAAAAGTAGTAGGATTGGACGAACCACTTACTTCCAAAGTTGATGTAAATTTTTTATTCCCTGCTATGGTTTGGTCTCCTGTTAGTTTAACGACAGAAGTATCAAGGGCGGAAACATCAACACCATCAACAAGATTAACATTTGTTATGCTTTGACTTTTCATATCAAGACCAGCACTCGCATTTATTATACTGCTAAATGTTTTAATTCCTGCTATGGTTTGGTCTCCTGTTAGTTTGACCACCGAAGTATCAAGGGCAGAAACATCAATACCATCAACATTACCAACATTTGTAATAGCAAAACCACCCATATTTAAACTGCCCGTCATAGCCACTGTGCCGTCCTTTGCCAGTTTCGTATCAGTGTAAGCCTTCGTTGAAGCATCACCATCATAGAATGGGGCTGGAAGTCCGCTAATTGCTGTTGTGCCACTAAAATTTAAAACATTGCCAGTCAGTGTTATTCCACTCCCCGTTGTAGAAGCAAGAAGTATGGAAGAACCAACAATGCTTAGTGGATATCCCGTTGATCCACCTACCTCCGACGAAGAAATAGAACCCATATTATTGTTGTAATTGAAGAATAACTTACCAGTGTTTAATGGATTTGAATCTTTTACACCCAAATAAGTAGTAAATATTTTGTTTCCTGTTATAGTCTGGTCTCCCGTTAGTTTAACGACTGCGGTGTCAAGAGCCGAAACATCAACACCATCAACATTACCGACATTTGCTATATTAAACCTCCTATATTTAAATCTCCAAACATCATAGCGAGACCATCCAATCTAAGAAAAGGTGAGTTTGTGTTTCTCCATTGTCCTGTGCTATAAATGAGCAGTTGGTTATCGGCGGGTGTTCCTGTAATTAAAACATCGCTGTGTGTATTAATTGAACCATCCGCGGACACTTTATCATTATTGTCTTCGTGCTCTGATATCCAAGTATCAACATCTTTGGTATTTAGTAAATTAACTACCGTTATATTCAAATTACCGCCCATACTAATATTGCCGAATTCATCCACATTTATTGGAAATGTTTTATTTATTCACTTTATTGAATTATATGTTAGATAACTATTCATCGCCACTGGTGCGGTTATGACTACATCTGTGAGTGTATCAATTGAACCAATGGTTGTATTTCTCCATTTACCATCTACATCATTATAAGTTAAGTATTGCCCGACCGTTGGTGCGGATATGTTTGTGTCTATGAGATTATATAAACTGGTTTGGTGCGGATTAGAAGTATTAGAGCGGTGTTAAGTTGATGCTTTGACTTCGTCGTTATCCCTAACTCGTTGCTCTGTGTAGTATAGATTTTTTCCTTCTTTAATGTCTGTTGTTGATTTGGTAGCCAATCGTGTATCAAATCGGCCGTCAGTGAAATAAAGATTTACGGGGTCGGCATCTTCTGGTATTCTGTCAGTGTTTAAGCAAATAATATTAGTGTTCGTTAAGTCTAAATTTTTTATGTCAAGTGAATCCACCGCAATTTCAGACAAGCCTAAGAGCGATTTATATTGACTCATTCTATATTTGTTAAAAAATCGTTTATTAATAAAAACTAAATAATATTATTTTGTATAATAATATAAACAAGTCATAAAATGCCAAGAGGTAATAGAGAGGTCGCTATGAAGAACCTTGAAAAGGGTCGGGAGGCAAATAAGCAACAGGCTAAACAGAGAAAGATCGAGAGGGCCCGTGAGCTACTAGCGGAGGAAGAGGCTAAGAATGTGAAAGAAATGAACAATGACGAAAAGATGGACCACATTACTAAGAAGCAGTTGGCGAAGGATATGATTGACGGAAAAGACGGCGAAAAAAGTGAGGAGAGCAGTTCGGATGAAGAGGTTGAACACGACTTTGCTGACCTCATTGCGGATAAAATATCCAAGATGAATATTAAGACTAAGCAAAAGAAACACCAAAAGAAAGTGGCAAAAAAGAAAGTGGAAGAAGAAAGCGAGGACAGCGAAAGCGAGAGTGAGGAAGAAGAGCCCCAGCGTAAGAAAGGAGGGAAGAAGACTAGCAGTGTTAGTGTCAATGTTTATAATCAACAACCCGATAAATCAAAAAAAGAAAACAATGATACATCTAAGATATTTTTAAAGTTCTAATATATATGAACCAGATAAAAAACCTACCATTAGATGTTCGCTTACACATTGTGGACTACCTATATAATCATCGTATGTATGACTTCACTAGTTGCTATGTGTGTGGATTAACACTGTGTTTAGCGAACCGACAGATTACTGCAATTGATGATAGTTTTGATTGGTTTTATATGTATGAGTTTTGTTCTAATTATTGTTTTGAACTAGAAAAAAAAGAAAGAGCAATATATAAGGATAAAGCATTAGGTGTCATTAAGTATTAGAACCTTCACCAAAAAAGTCGGGTCGTAGGGTGTCCCTACAATGGACGACCATATACAAGAACTGAAAGAGCAACAAGCATTAGAACTACATTATCAGAAAAAACAAAGTAAGAAATGGAATACGATATGGGCTGATAAACCGTTGAAACAAGTGTTTGTAGATTTGGCGGATATGTCTAAGTTAAAAGATAAACCAGGTAATAAAAAAATGTGCTTTTATGTTGGTTTGGATTGACACGAATAGTAGATTTTTAGAAGTTAGACAGCTGAAAAATGAAACTGCGAATGAAGTATATACTTGTTTAAAATCTATTCCATATATTCCAGAAATCATTACAACAGACAGCGGAGGAGAATACAAAGGAGCAGTTAATAAATATTTTGATGAACATAACATTGAACACAGAACAGTTGAAGTAGGAGACCACAAAGCACTTGCGATAGTTGATAGAGTTATCAGAACTATTGTGGGAACTTTGACTGGGTCTCATACATTGATGATATGGTCAAAGCTTACAATAATCGTTTTCATCCAACAATCAAAGCTAGACCAATTGATATATTAAATGGAAAAGCTA